>BOPN01010780.1:0-2500 GCA_017312705.2 Penaeus japonicus
AATCCTCTGCGAATACCATGGCGATTATTGGCGATTACCGTCCCGTTCTGTAGTAAGCTGTTGCCTTTGATTTAACTCTGGATATTCACTACAGTGCCACGATCTTCAACCACTGGTCTTCTTGGTTGAAATGGATCTTTCTTTGGTATCGTATAGGCTTTCGAAGAGGTCCTTATGCTTTAGGATATTAAGGATTGAGTTTTTTTTTTTTATCAAGAGTGTTTGTAGTGTATATGTACAAAGGCTTTTTCTTTATTATAACCTATACACTATAAGGAGGATCCCGCCACGCCTACGTGTCTTCAAAGGCCAGCAACCGCACTATCATTGTTTTTATTTAATCTTGTTTCTTATTTTTCTTATAACTGACGGAGGCTTTCCTTAGGGGTTTCTCATAAAAAAAAAAAAAACTCTGAGTGGAGGCAGAGTTACCAAAAATAGTAAGTAAATTCTAAGTTCACATAGAATATACCTTACGTATGGTGCTACTGATAACTTACCTTGGGACAATAAGATTAAAATTAATGATACTGGCAGCACATTCCAAACATCACACTGACATATCTATTTTCATAACTTTTTACAGTCTTAAAGAAGCCAAACAATTTCACTCGACAATAACTATGTCATTACTATGGCTAAATCATATTAATAAAAAATCTCAATTTAAAAGGAAAGAGTATACTAACATGCTAAAGGGAAACATTATTCTGCAGGTCATTCGTTATAAACTTTTGTACTTTGTATGGGATTACTCTATTATCTGTATTTTTATGTTCTTCTAGTCTTTCTCCGTATTTACCTGCATTCATACCTATCTACCTACCTATCTGTCTATTTATCTCTTTGTCTGTTTGCCCGTTTGTCTGTCTGTTTGTTTCTCTATCTCTCTATTCATCTCTCTCTCTCTCTCTCTCTCTCTCTCTCTCTCTCTCTCTCTCTCTCTTTCTCACTCTCACTCTCACTCTCTCTCTCTCTCTCTCTCTTTCTCACTCTCACTCACACACACTCTCTCTCTCACTCACTCTCTCTTTCTCTTTCTCTTTCTCTTTCTCTTTCTCTTTCTCTTTCTCTTTCTCTTTCTCTTTCTCTTTCTCTCACTCTCTCACTCTCACTCTCACTCTCACTCTCACTCTCACTCTCATTCTCATTCTCACTCTCATTCTCATTCTCATTCTCACTCTCACTCTCACTCTCACTCTCACTCTCACTCTCACTCTCACTCTCACTCTCACTCTCACTCTCACTCTCACTCTCTCTATCTATCTATCTATCCATCCGTCTATCTATCCATCCGTCTATCTATCCATCTACCTACCTGTCTCCTTGCCTCTTTCTTTTATCAGTCCACGCGCAGACGGAAACACGAAGAGAAAACCCCAAGAAGCAAGAAATACTCAGGTCACCCTAAAGACCCCCGACATCAATCTCGCTGCGCCTTGGGAGAAACACAGGTCTCATGCACGTGGATTCCAGTGCATGACGTCCCTCGCTTCTTCTTCTTTCTTTTTTTTTTCCTTTTTTTTTCTTCTTCTTCTACCATCACGCAAATTGAATGGCGCGACAAGAAGAGAGATTTGCCGTCGAGACTCGGTTCTCCTGATGACTCTTGTCCTCGCTGGTCTTGGGATGACCGAAGACATATTCTTGATGCTTGGCTGAATGAGTGAATGAGTGAATGAGTGAATGAATTAATTAATGGATGATTGGATGGATGAAGGGATGTCATGCGGCATAAGGGTGTTGTGGGGGAGGAGGGTTGGGATGAAGGGAGGGGAAAGCCGAGGGGAAAGGAATGAGGGAAAGAGAGGGAATGATGAAAGGGATTAAAGGATAGGAGTAAAGGAAAATGGGTGGGGTAAGGGGTAGAGGGAAGAGATAATGGTGAGGGAGTGAAGGGGAGAGCGGAAATAGCGAAGGGAAAAGGAGAGGGAGTGAAGTGGGAAACGGAAGGGAAAATGAGAAGGGGAATAGAGAGGGAGTGACGAGGAGGGGGATAATGACGGAAAGTAAGAGAAGGGAAAGAGAGTAGAGAGATTTTCAAACAATCGAAAAGGAAATTGAGGATGGGAAGGAGGAGAGAGAGAGAAAAAAAAGCAATGCCTAAAGACAAAATAAGAAAGAGAAAGAAGATTAACAAGACGAAAAGAAGAAAAGGCAGAAAGAGGAGAAAGATGTAACAAGAGGGCAGGGGAAAGGAAGAAGAAGGAAGATTAGGGAGTGGCGGAGGAAGTGTTAAAGAAAGAAAGACAGTATTAGCCTAAGCACAGGGGAGGCCAGAAGTTACATTAATAAAAAAAAAAAAAAAAAAAAAAAACATAAATGGTGTCACTACTGGTCATTGTGACACTCCACAGAAACGTATCGCTAAGTAATGTTTGCCTCTACTTACTGCAATCCTTCCTTTCAAACAGAAGCTATTTCATCCATTTGAAGAGTTTCCCTTTAAATCCACCTGTGTTCCAATGTTCATATCCATCTATCATGTGACATTTTGCCA
>BOPN01010780.1:5000-7500 GCA_017312705.2 Penaeus japonicus
AGTACCAGTGAGAGAGAGAGAGAGAGAGAGAGAGAGAGAGAGAGAGAGAGAGAGAGAGAGAGAGAGAGAGAGAGAGAGAGAGAGAGAGAGAGAGAGAGAGAGAGAGAGAGAGAGCGAGAGAGAGAGGGAGAGAGAGAGTCAAACAGACAGAGAGAGAGTGAGACAGAGGGACAGAAACAAAGACAGGTATAGAAATACACACACAGACACGAAAAGAGAATGAGAGAGAGAGAGAGAGAGAGAGAGAGAGAGGGAGAGAAACAGATAGATAGATAGCTAGATAGATAGATAGAGAGAGAGAGAGATAGAGATAAATAGATAGAGAGAGAGAGATAGAGATAGATAGATAGATAGATAGAGACAGAGACAGAGAGAGAGAGAGAGAGAGAGAGAGAGAGAGAGAGAGAGAGAGAGAGAGAGAGAGAGAGAGAACAAAAGAAACAAAGATAGAACCGAGAGAGGCCATCGGGCAATAGAGAACAGAGAACTGCAACGAAGACGCCCACACACGTACCTCCCCCAGTGAAGCGTTATCCAATTTGTTTCCTTGAACTGCAAGATTGGATTCTACCCCCCCCCCCCCACCCTACCCCACCCCACCCCGATGCCCCTCCCCCTTTCTCCCTCCTTTAGAAATACATAGAAAAAAAAGTCATAATAAGATCGTACTGAGTATTGAGCAGGGTTTAATAGCTCCAGAAACTCATGCCTTTAATTAAGGAAGATTGCCACGTGATTCGTGCAAACTCTGTTGCATTAATTGCTTTCGCTGTCTATAATTCAGATCTTCAGAAATATGGCGTGACGCCGTGCTTTTACTCAAGCGGAAGACTATGAGTGGTGCTTCGTAATCTGCGTACTTCGGCTCGCTCGCTCTCTCTCTCTACATATATACATATATATATATATATGTATATATATATATAAAGAAAAAGAGAAAGAGAGAGAAAAATGATAGATAGATAGATAAATAGATATAAAGATATACGTGAATATATGTATTTGGAGGGGATGGGCATACTTCGTATTTTACAATTAAAATGTATTATTTGATTGATTGAGAGAGAGGCAAGAGAGAGAGAGAGAGAGAGAGAGAGAGAGAGAGAGAGAGAGAGAGAGAGAGAGAAAGAAAGAAAGAAAGGAAGAAAGAGATGAAGAAACAGAGAGATAAAGAAAGAAAGAAAGAGACGAAGAAAGAGAGAGAGAGAGACAAAAAGAGAAGAAATAAATACAGAGAAAGAGACAAAAAATAGGGACAGAAATCATTCAATCATAATCTCACACACCTTCAAATTCCAGCAAACATAGCCTGGACATCCAAATTCATAAATGGAACCAGTCAAAGCCTCCAGAGCCGCTATCAAGAACACGAGGCCTAAAGTGCCCCATAAACTGCTGTTGGGATGAGATTTAGGCTTCGAGGGTGGCTGCCTGTTTGCGGGGGAGAGGAGCTGGCGGGAGAGCGGGTTGGCCGAACTTTATACTGTTTAGCTCTTTGGTAAATTTGTTAGAAATAAGTATATATATATACATACATACATACACACACACACACACACACACACACACACACACACACACATATATATATATATGTTTGTATAAATATATTTGTATATATGTGTGTGTGTGTGCCTGTGTGCGTGAGTGTCTATTTGTGTGTGTACACATAAAAAGACTTTGGATTAATTTATCCGTCCTTTACTTTAAAAAGTTTTTAATGATATCGTCTTTACTTTACTAAATCTTTGGCCAAGCACAATGCGCCCAACAGTGCTCTTGGTACTTCTTCAAGCATTTATACTTTTCCATGTAAATATTATCCAAAACCTTACATGTTCGAAACGGGTAGAGAATTTGAAAAAAAATAATAGATGAGCAAAAACACGATATTAAGTAATCTAGAGAGTTTAATGCTTGTTTTATTCACATGTTTGATGCTGGGCATCAACTTCATTGGAATAATGTTAAATTTATACACATATCATCTAATTCGAACGAAAGGAACATGCTAGAATCACTATTGATTAATTAAATTTGTAAGACCTGATACAGTCTTTGTTCCTACTGTTTATCTATCTATGTCTATATCCTTGTAACAATTTACTTCTACTACTCATTTTTTAATTTTTTTGGACTGCTTACGCCTGATGATGAAGTTTCTCTGAGTAGTTCGAATCGTTAAGAGTGTTTTTTTATTTTTCTTATTTTTTTATTATTATATTTGTGTTATGCACGTTACTGTGTTTGTGTTTTATGATTCATGTGTGTGTATATATATATATATATATATATATATATATATATATATATATATATATATATATATATATATATATATATATATATATATATATATATATATATATATATATATACATATATACACACACACATATATATATATACACAAAATTTAACGGGATGGAGATTGCCAGGCAAAACTCCAGTCACTTAGCGTTCATGTATGTCTTCTCCTTACTGACTGGAACTAATAACA
>BOPN01010780.1:17500-20383 GCA_017312705.2 Penaeus japonicus
AACCTCAGTATCTTGTCAAAAAAGTCTAATGGGCTGGCGTGTCCGACCTACAGAAACCCCCAGCGGGAAGAATGCGGTACAATGTTTTTTTTCGTGTTAAAAAAAGAAGAGGTATTTAAAAGTATTTAAATGTTTTACATATTCTCTGGACTAAACTGTATATTTACACATGCCAATAACACTCAGATCGCTCTAAACAAACACACACACACACACATATATATGTGTGTGTGTAAGTGTATGTGTATGTGTACGGTATGTGTGTATATAGATAGATAGATTGAGATATGTACATGCTTATATATATATATATATATATATATATATATATATATATATATATATATATATATATATATATATATATATATACATAAATAAATATGTATACATACACACATGCACACACCAACACACACATACATACATATATACATATGTATACATATATATGTATAAATATATATATATATATATACACACATATGTATATATATATATATATATATATATATATATATATATATATATATATATATTCATATATACATACATATACACATACATACATATATATATAAATATATACATACATATATATATATATATATATATATATATATATATATATATATATATATATATATATATATATATATATATATGAGTGAAATCCTCAGCTGATTAAAAACGTCACCATATGTTTTTTGGTTCTTATTGTTGTCATGTTTCATTGTAAATATATACACACACCCATGCCCTTGACAGAGATGATTCTTTTTCACAGCTAAACTGTAATGCAACACGAGTTTACTCCATAAAGTTGCAAAAGCAATGTTGCAGAACTGATGTCGACAAGCCTTTCCTCAGAAACAGGGTGATGGACAGCAAAAACATATTTCTTGTCATAAATGCACCTTCCCTATATTCATTTAAGAACTCTTTCAGATCCCTTTCGTAAACTCTAAAAGGGATAATCAAAGTAAAAATGCAATATAATTCTTATCTGTTATGCATTTTTCTTTTCTTTTCTTTTCTTTTCTTTTTGCTTTGGTTAGAATACAGTCTGGTCTTAAGCTCATCATATATATATATTTTTTTTTCTATTCGTTCACTTGAATAATGTACGTTATGACAATGTTATCAAGCGGGTACAACGTGTGCTATTTCGACATATGCAAAAATCACTCAACAATGTCTAGTTTTCGGTTGGAGTTCAGTTGTTCAAGGCTTAGGGAAATGCGCTAGAATGTTATGTTCTTTCTCTCTCTCTCTTTCTCTCTCTGCCTATCTGACCTACTCCCTCTCTAGCTCTCGGTCTCTCTGTCTGTTTCGCCTTCTCTTTCTCTCATTCATTCTCTCTCTCTCTCTCTTTGCCTGTTTATATCTCTCCCCCTTTTCTCTCGTACCCTGCTCGTTTCTCTCTCTCTCTCTGTCTGTCTAGCTCTCTCCCTCCCTCCCTCCCTCCCCATCCCCCTCTCTCTCCCTGTGTAGATGTATGATATGGAATTAGTATCAGAATCTGTATGATGTGAAATGTCTAAATAAAAAAAAAAAAAAAAAAAAAAACATATATTTCAAAGATGCTAAAAAATAATCTATCGGGGAATGAAGGGAAGCAGGAGAGGAAAATTATTGCGTTGAAAAAGTAGAAAAAGAAAAAAAGTGTACATGTGTGTGTTTATGTGTGTTATCTGTGGTTAAGGAAAAGGTGTTAAATATTTTCTGCAGCAGCTGCTAACTCCTCACATTCGAGTTGGAAACTTTTTGTTTGTTTGTTTTTTCGTTTTTTTTCTGAAAGTTGTTGACTCATGGAATAAGGGTAGAAATAAAATACTTTGTTATAGATACGACGAAATACATAACGAACATATTTTTGATGTATAACAATAATTCATTTTTTTCGTTTATCAAACCGATGGAGGATTAAAGTAATTTTCCTCAAATTGATGTGGAATGAAAGAGAAAGTGGACAAAGTGTCTTCCTTGATTCAACTAACATCGTTTTGTTCTACAGACCACGATGAAAATGAGGACAAGCCTTTGCCATTAACTCAATCTACCCTTGTGTCTCTTCCTAAGAAATTCACATAGTCTACAACTAACAACTTTGCCAATTCACCCTTATTTACTCTTGTCATACCAATAAATCTACCCTCAACTACTATCTACAAACAAAAATCTAATTCATCACAAATTTACTCCTAATTCTTCTCTTATTTACACCAAAACGTACTCATCATAACCTAACCTTCCTCATCATATTCAACCTTATCATCCCCTCTTCACCAAATGTCTACTCTATATATTCACCAAAATCGACTCATCTACCCTGAGTCTCCATCATGGCCAACCCACCCATAAATTTTCATCACAATCAATCTGTAATATTTTGCGAAATAAACTAAGGCAAAAATAACACCGCCTACCATTCTGCTGAGCTGACGAAGGATCCCAGAAAGCATTGGTATTGCAACAGTTGCGAAATGTTACTCGTTCTGTGTTTGCAATAGTTGCGAATTGTTACTCGTTCTGTGTTACTCACTCATTGTATATGCTTTTATTATACGTTGCAAACCTGCTAAAGTTTCCAGACTGAAATGAGATTTAAAGAACGTATTATTTTTTCACTTTTCGTTATTATTTCTACCATGATTTGAGTAAAAGAACTATGATTAAAAGCCAGTAATTGTATCTTGAAGGGTCTCCACTTAGTGCGAGGGAACGGAGTCTGAGTGAGATGCACGTTGACAATTTTCTTCTCAGACACTAAGGAGTTACGCTGTGAGTTGATGTTGTTATCAGAAAAATGATCTTATATTTAACAAATCTTTTGATACTGGAGCCTCTTTAATATATATATATATATATATATATATATAT
>BOPN01010781.1:0-5000 GCA_017312705.2 Penaeus japonicus
CTATGATAAGAGAGGTGCATGGCGGGAGGGCTATGATAAGAGAGGTGCATGGCGGGAGGGCTATGATAAGAGAGGTGCATGGCGGGAGGGCTATGATAAGAGAGGTGCATGGCGGGAGGGCTATGATAAGAGAGGTGCATGGCGGGAGGGCTATGATAAGAGAGGTGCATGGCAGGAGTGCTATGATAAGAGAGGTGCATGGCGGGAGTACTATGATATGAGAGGTGCATGGCGGGAGTGCTACGATAATTGAGAGGCATGGAATGTGAGTTAATGTCTTTATTAGGACCTGATCTCATGTTTCATTTTGTAAGTTCATCCTTTATTCAACTTATAGAAAGTACAATTATCGGGTTAAAATCTGAAGATTTCTGGCAGGGGCCATGCTCCCGAAGCTTCAAGATCCTTTCTGTGCCTCTGCTCCTTTATTTAACTTATCTTAATCAACTCAACATAAAGTGTGGAAGGGCAAGAGTTACATTTCGCGATGGAGCCAGCAACTTGAGAAAATGATAAAGACCAACACATTTAAAGTCGACATCTGTGTTAACCAGTACATCCTTGATATTGCTATTGACGATCTTGATATTCAAATAACCAAGGGCATATAAATTCTTACTCCAAGCCTAACCACTGACGCATCAAGCATCCCCCACGGCCACCAATATTCTTTATAAGCGCCACGGAGAGATATGGTCATCCATTTCTTACTCCCTCCCGTGAGTGCCATGACAGCTACATTCCCCATGGCCTCCGTGGGAACCCCCATGGCTGCCATCATTCCTCACAAAGCCCCCAGTTGATCCCCGTGCTGTGCCCACAGGTACGTGGAGATGGTGCAGGTGATGTTCCCGTCGCTGTTCCCCTGGGTGGAGGAGGGGCCCTGCACGGAGGAGACGGGGCGCCAGGTCATGAAGCTCGTCGGTGAGTCTCCTGCAGGACTTGGCGAGGGCCTTCCTCAGGCCATGTAGTCTACAAGCTTATTGTACTTAGTGTAGGCTAGAAGGATGAACAGTGCAGTTTATGGGCCCTGATTAATTTGAGAATGTCATCAGCCCAGCGGCCAAACTTACAGGATGTAATAAGGCTCGAGGCTAAAGTTATAGGATGATCTTGATTATGTCATTACGATAGTCTAGAGGAGGATCTTAATGCAGTTGTTCTATGGAGATTTAACATGAAAGTAATTAACGTAGTCTCACTAGCTTAAGAATGTAGTCAGTGCAGTCAAGACAATTCATTTCAGTTGCTCAGACGATCCTGAATATCTAGTTGAAGTAGTCAGGAGGACAATCTTAATGTAGTAGACTCTTTTACCTTGAGGTTATTTTTGAGAATGTGACAAGTCTAGAAGGATAATCTTTCATATATGTAACGTAAAATTATATCAAATTATTTAAACTGAATGTATCTTCAACAAAATAAGTCCATGAAATCAAGGCATTTTGTTTACTGGGTAATCTGATGCATCCTATTCAGTCCACAAGGTAACCATGTCTCCCACCTCTCTTGTCTCTGTTCTTTATTTGCCGAATAAGCCATGTGTTCATATCGCCTCTCTGCCGCAGGACTCCTGTACCTGAACGTCCTCATCCTGGACTCGATCCTGGTGTGCGACTTGAGCCAGCTCGAAGGACACTCTCCCGCCGCATCCTTCTTCTGCATTGTCTTCTTCCTCAGTATCATTTACATCCTCCTGCGCATCTCACGCAAGCCGCAGAACAGGTGGGCGCCCGCTTCGGCTAAGGCTGAAAGGAAGTCGTTATTAAGTATTTTAAAAAAGAGAACAATAATAATACTGATAATCATGACGATAACAATGACCATGATAACGCTGAGAGGCTAGTAGTCTATCCAAGCTCCACCCTTCCGCCTCCGGCAGGCTATCCATTTCGCCCTCTCTAACCCCCTCCCCCTCCCCCTCCTCCCTCCCTCTTCGATCAGGCCATCCGCCCACTCTAACCCCCTCCCCCTCCTCCCTCCCCCTTCGACCAGGCCATCCGCCCACTCTAACCCCCTCCCCCTCCTCCCTCCCCCTTCAACCAGGCCATCCGCCCACTCTAACCCCCTCCCCCTTCGACCAGGCCATCCACCCACTCTAACCCCTTCCCCCTCCTCCCTCCTCCCTCCCCCCTTCGACCAGGCCATCCGCCCACTCTAACCCCCTCCCCCTCCTCCCTCCTCCCTCCCCCCTCCCCCTTCGACCAGGCCATCCGCCCACTCTAGCCCCCCTCCCCCTTCCCCTTCGACCAGGCCATCCGCCCACTCCCGCCCCCTCCCCCTCCCCTTCCCCTTCGACCAGGCCATCCGCCCACTCTAACCCCCTCCCCCTCCTCCCTCCCCCTTCGACCAGGCCATCCGCCCACTCTAACCCCCTCCCCCTCCTCCCTCCCCCTCCTCCCTCCCCCCTTCGACCAGGCCATCCGCCCACTCTAACCCCCTCCCCCTCCTCCCTCCCCCTTCGACCAGGCCATCCGCCCACTCTAACCCCCTCCCCCTCCTCCCTCCCCCTTCGACCAGGCCATCCGCCCACTCGCCCCCTCCCCCTCCTCCCTCCCCTCCGACCAGGCCATCCGCCCACTCTAACCCCCTCCCCCTCCTCCCTTCCCTTCGACCAGGCCATCCGCCCACTCTAACCCCCTCCCCCTCCTCCCTCCTCCCTCCCCCCTTCGACCAGGCCATCCGCCCACTCTAACCCCCTCCCCTCCCTTCCCTCCCCCTTCGACCAGGCCATCCGCCCACTCTAACCCCCTCCCCCTCCCCCCTCTCCCTTCGACCAGGCCATCCGCCCACTCTAACCCCCTCCCCCTCCTCCCTCCTCCCTCCCCCCTCCCCCTTCGACCAGGCCATCCGCCCACTCTAACCCCCTCCCCCTCCCCCCTTCGACCAGGCCATCCGCCCACTCTAACCCCCTCCCCCTTCGACCAGGCCATCCGCCCACTCTAACCCCCTCCCCCTCCTCCCTCCCCCTTCGACCAGGCCATCCGCCCACTCTAACCCCCTCCCCCTCCCCCTTCGACCAGGTTATCCGCCCACTCTAACCCCCTCCCCCTCCCCCCTCCCCCTTCGACCAGGCCATCCGCCCACTCTAACCCCCTCCCCCTCCCCCCTTCGACCAGGCCATCCGCCCACTCTAACCCCCTCCCCCTCCCCCTCCTCCCTCCCCCTTCGACCAGGCCATCCGCCCACTCCCTAGCCCCCCTCCCCCCCCCCCTCCCCCTTCGACCAGGCCATCCGCCCACTCTAACCCCCTCCCCCTCCCCTCCTCCCTCCCCCACCTCCCTCCCCCTCCCCCTCCCGACCAGGCCATCCGCCCACTCTAACCCCCTCCCCCTTCGACCAGGCCATCCGCCCACTCTAACCCCCTCCCCCTCCCCCTTCGACCAGGCTATCCGCCCACTCTAACCCCCTCCCCCCTTCGACAGGCCATCCGCCCACTCTAACCCCCCTCCCCCCTCCTCCCTCCGACCAGGCCATCCGCCCACTCTAACCCCCTCCCCCTCCTCCCTCCTCCCTCCCCCTTCGACCGAGCCATCCCGCCCACTCTAACCCCCTCCCCCTCCCCCTCCCCCTTTGACCAGGCCATCCCACCCACTCTAACCCCCTCCCCCTCCCCCTCCCCCTTCGACCAGGCCATCCCGCCCACTCTAACCCCCTCCCCCTCCCCCTTCCCCTTCGACCAGGCCATCCGCCCACTCTAACCCCCTCCCCCTCCCCCTTCCCCTTCGACCAGGCCATCCGCCCACTCCTAACCCCCCTCCCCCTCCTCCCTCCCCCTTCGACCAGGCCATCCGCCCACTCTAACCCCCTCCCCCTCCTCCCTCCCCCCTCTCCCTCCCCCCTTCGACTAGGCCATCCGCCTCTAACCCCCCCCCCCCCTCCTCCCTCCCCCTTCGACCAGGCCATCCGCCCACTCTAGCCCCTCCCCCTCCTCCTCCCCCTTCGACCCAGGCCATCCGCCCTCTAACCCCCTCCCCCTCCTCCCTCCCCTTCGACCAGGCCATCCGCCCTCCTAACCCCCTCCCCCTCCTCCCTCCCCCCTTCGACCAGGCCTTCCGCCTCTAACCCCCCTCCCCCTCCTCCCTCCCCCTTCAACCAGGCCATCCGCCCACTCTAACCCCCTCCCCCTTCGACCAGGCCATCCGCCCACTCTAACCCCCTCCCCCTCCTCCCTCCCCCTTCGACCAGGCCATCCGCCCACTCTAACCCCCTCCCCCTCCTCCCTCCCCCTTCGACCAGGCCATCCGCCCACTCTAACCCCCTTCCCCTTCCCCGGCACAGGCGGTCGCTGCCCTTCCTCGCGCCCGGCCTTCCCTGGGTGCCCGCCATCGGCATCACCATCAACATCTACCTGATCTTCAAGCTGTCCATCCTCACGCTCATCCGCTTCGTCTTGTGGATGACCATCGGTGAGGCTCGTGAGGGGGAGGGAGAGAGGAAGGGAGGAAGGAACGAACTAACGAACGAAAAGAGGAAGGAAGGAAGGGAGGGAGGGGAGTAAGGGATGAAGGGAGGGAGGAAGGAAGGGAGGGAGGGAGGGAAGTAAGGGAGGAAGGAAGGAAGGAAGGGAGGGAGGGAGGAAGGATGGAAGGGAAGAAGGGAGGGAGGAAGGAAGGAAGGGAGGGAGGGAAGTAAGCGATGAAGGGAGGGAGGGAGGAAGGAAGGGAGGAAGAAAGAAAGGAAGGGAGGAAGAAAGAAAGAAGGGAAGGGAGGGAGGAAGGAAGGAAGAAAGGAACGGATGGAAGGGAGGCAGTAAGTAAGGAAGGGAGGGGGGAAGGAAGGGAGGGAGGGAGAAAGGAAGGAACGCATAAAGGAGGGAAGAGGGATGGAAGAAAGGGAGGGAGTAAGGAAGCAAGGAAGGGAGGGAGGAAAGATGTAAGGGACGAAGGGAGGGAGAAAGGAATGACGGGAGGGAGGAAGGATGGAAGGGAAGAAGGAATGGAGGGGGTAAGGGAGGAAGGGAGAAAGGAAAGAACGCATAAAGGAGGGAAGAGGGATGG
>BOPN01010781.1:17500-20360 GCA_017312705.2 Penaeus japonicus
ACACACAAAGATGAAGTAAAGGGTAACCTGCCTCTGCTTGAGCCGGAAATAAAGGTCTGCTACTGTGAGACGAAGCTGCCGCCGACTGATTGAAGTGGAGCTCGAAGCCAGGCCTGAATCTTGGTTGGGCGGGTCACTACGAGAACTTGAGCGTTGACACTTTCATGCCTTCAGCGCAAGTCTCGGTAGTATATTTGCGATGTTAGGGAAATCGATAGCTAGGTTTTGGTCCTCTGTAAATGAGGGAATCCCAGCGCCCATACCCACCCCTCCCCCTTCCCGCACGTCTGCGAATCCCAGTGAGGGTGGCGCCCACCTTATCAGAATCTTTCTGCACAGTGCCGCCCACTAACAAAATTTAGAGTGTTAGAATTAGTGCAAAAGTTGTTACGCCCATCTGAGGAATTGTTGACGTAGAAGAATAACTGTTGTTTAACTATTCTGACCATTTCTTCCAGGTATACGGCGGGCGTTCGCCGTCGTTTCTAGCGGCAGTTTTGCTCTTGCAGATTAGAAATCATTTCGAGTGCAGCTTCACCTACGGTAACCGAATTGTAGCGTAGTCCGTCAAGAGTTATTCAATGCATAATCTACTAGCCATAACCTAACTCGAAAGTTGAAGGAGTATTAGATTACGATGACAGAAGTAAGGAGATCACTGGATACAAAATCATTGGTACATTATTTTTTCACACATTTTGGAAAATGCATTGTTGGCCGCCAATCCTCATTTGATTCCCCCGTTGATTCAACCATCTGATGACATATCTCGACGTACCACAACTTAAAAAGGAAAGGAAAGACATAATGTAACTGAATATTTGCATGTTGGGAAAGCAGGTACTGCTTGCTCAGTCGTTGAAATTCTGAGCAGCTCCCCCCCCCCCCCCTTTCTCCTCCCCGAGTTGAGAGCAGCCGCGCATGTTGTTGGTGTTGGGGACCTCTCGTCAGGGGCCCTACTGTTATTGTGATATTTCTTCTAGATCTCGTTTATAGGTTTCTTCTCGTTCTACCGATTTATGTCATCGTCTAGTGTTTTCAATAAAGTTGGGTCTATTGTTTGGTTCTTGTTTTATTAGCCTACTCTGCCAGCTCTGTTAATCCTCTCAAATGGAAGATGAAAGAATCTCTAATCTGTTCAAAGCCCAGTGATCCCTACAAGATAAGATGCAGATCAGAATGAGATAAGAACAGGACACTAATAACCTGTTACTATAGTGTGTGGCAGTGAGCTCTTTTTTTCCTCTTGTTATCTCTAGACTACAACTAAAGCACTGGATGGTTGATATCCATAAGGGATGCCTGCCATAAAGCAATGATCTGTCATCTCCCCAATTACATATACTTTGTTTCCTCCTTTGTGAGTGTCCCTCACTCCTCTCTCTCTTATTTACTCTATTTTCTCAATCTCCTTTCCCCTACTCTTTTTCTCCTTCCCCCTATTCTTTCTCCTCCCTCTCTATCTATACCTGTTTATCTTTCTCCTCCCCAAGTTTTCTCTCACTCACCCCCACCCTCTCTCTCTCTCTCTCTCTATCTATCTATTTCTTTATCTCGCCTGCTTCTCGCTCTGTTCAGAAAATGTAGTTGCACTAGTGACTGCTCGAGGTTTAACCTCGGAAAGGCTGACCAGGTGGGGACCTAGAACATTCATACTTTGCATTAGGGTGATCGACTGTCACAACCGTCGAGGGAACTGAGTCGACTGAGAGTGGAGGTGGCTGCCGTTCAGAGGTGAGAAGCCCTGGCAGTGGCATGATTACTAAGGGGGTTAAACCTACTACTGGGCAGACTGCAGCGACGGCCATCATCATCAGGGGTAGCTATAGATCTCCAGTAGGTGAGGCAACTCCACTTGATGGGCTTATAGTGGTATTGATATTGAAGCATTCACTTAGCTACATGTCTCTTATTGATGCATACGCTCCTACGACGCATGTGAAATTGATGTGAAAAAGATGTTCTATGCCAAATTCGCTTCCATGGATTGTAACTTTTCACCTCTTGATGGTTAAAGCTGTCCTTCCATCGTCTATTGAATGCAAGCTGCAGCTTTACAGTCTAATTAAGGTGAATTTTCTGAATAGTACCGTGTTACTAAATACCACAAAAGTGGTATTGATGGATTCTTCTCAACCTCTACTATTTATATATAATGGATATAATGCGCGATTCCACCCCTGGACCCCACAATCTGGGTCCCGATAAAAGGTTAGGGCAAGAAATAGATCAGGGATATTGGGGGGTAAAATATAAATTCTGGGCATATTTCGAATACAACATTTTATCAGTTACCTGCCTAACTTTGCCTAGTTTTGAAGTTGTGCAAAATATCTCGACGACCACATTCCTCGCTCTGAAATTCAAACATGGTTTTGTTTACGTATTTACAGCTACTGACTGTGAGCTGGAAACCCTAAATAAATTACCTGAATGTGCTGCTTTGTTCTCTCAATAGATGATGCAATATTCCCCTTTGTTTAAAGTATATTTATAAAGTGTACTCCATTGAGTGGTCACGTCATTATCGGTCCTAGTTAGCTATCCTGAGGAATATATGAGACGGTGTTTACATGAGGGAAATCACGAAGGCCGCTCACGTGCAGTACTTCATGCACCATCAAAGTCTCAGTTGCTGTCATCATGGCGCAGTGTGAGTGTGTCGGCTTGGGCCAGCTTCAAAACTAGGAAGAGTTAGGCAGGGAACTAAACCGCAGACTGAAAACGGTAACTTTTACTTAATTTCATACGTATTATATAATCTTAAAAACTGTGTGTGTGTGTGTGTGTATGTGTGTGCGTGTGTGTGAGCGTGTGTAATATATGTATGTATATATACACACACACACATATATATATG
>BOPN01010782.1:7500-14252 GCA_017312705.2 Penaeus japonicus
ACACACACACACACACACAAATAAGCACACACATACATAAAGACACATAAGCACACACACACACACACACACACACACATACACACACATAAACGCACCTTTCTATGGACATGTCTACACTTATACACATCAAATATCTATCAATACAATGAATTAATCATCATCTTCATCATCATCAAAATAACATTGAAGATTGCAGTTTTTTTTAATGATTACGATGACAAATTTATGTGTGAGTTACCCACGTGTCCATTTTGACACGTGATTATCTTGACACGTGATTATCTTGACACGTGTCCACTTTGACTTTATATCTGCCCACTTTGCCAAGTAAGAAAACAAAAACAAAAATACAAACAAAGAGACGAAGCAAGAATGCAAGCAATAAGTAGGAACAAAAAAGGCCACGAGATCAGGCCGGCCGCCCATGGACACACACACGCCCACAAGCGCCCACCCTCCCGCCCACAGTATGTTGACGCCCTAACCTGCCGTCGCGTCGCCTCGCTTCGCTGCGTCCATGCATATGCAGTGGTTGTTCCTTTTTCTTCTCTCGTCTCCTCATTCTTCTTATTTCTTCAATTCTCCTTCTTCTTTTTCTTCTCTCTTGGTCTCTCTCTCTCTCTCGCTCTCTCTCCGTCTTTCTCTTTCTCTTTTTTAGGGATGTGAATTGTGAGTAATACCTTGTGAGTTATGAATGTGTTGTAAGTATTTTTTTGTTGTTGTCATTCATGAGCTTGTTATGAGTATATGAGTTATTTTTAATTAGTCTTGAATTAAAGTTGAGTTGAGAGTAATTTTTGTGAGTTATGAACAAGTTAAGAGTAAAGAGATGGGAGCTATGAATAAATTTGGATTATGATTGGGTTCTGAGTTGTGATGGAGTTATGAGACATGTATTGTGAATTATGTGTTGTGAATTCGTGAGTTATAAGTTCTTAGTAATAAGCTATGAAATAAAAATTGAACAACTGTCATCTAATCTTATACATCTCCATCAGACACAAAGACTTATTAAAAATAAATAAATGATAAATAAATGAAAAATGAAAATTAGATTAAAAAAAAAATCTAAATAAAAACTACAAATCATTAATCATGGCTGAATTTTCCCCAACAAGGAAAAAATCTAGGGACTTAGTATAACAAATTGAACTGTACTCTAGTTTAACTAAAATATTAAGAAAGGGTACCATGATTATTCTCTCTCTCTCTCTCATTTCTCTGTTCCTCCCCCCCCCCTCTCTCTCTCTCTCTCTCTCTCTCTCTCTCTCTTTCTGTCACTCTCTCTCTCTCTCTCTCTCTCTCTCTCTCTCTCTCTATATTTGTTTCTTTTTAGCATTTCCTTCACTTTCTTTTATTTCTATTTTTCTCTTCTTTACATTCTTTTCCTATCATTATTCCGTTTCCTTCTCTTTTTGCATCCCTTATCTTCTATCCTCCTCATCTCCCTCCTTCTCTTCATTTTCCTCTTCTTCTCTTTATCTCTTATTCCTTCTTTTTATCCTTCTCCTTTCTATCCTTCTTTTCCTTTATATTCTTATCCATCTTCACTTATTCCCTCTCCTCCTTCTACTCTTCTTCTTCCTCCTTCTTCTCATTCTCTTTCTTCTTCTTCCTTTTCTTGATTTTTTCCTCTCCTTCCTACTTCTTCCGTTATTATTATCATTAATATCATCATTATCATTATAGTTATCATCACAACTGTTATCAGTCTCATGATCACCATTACTATCACTATCATTATAATAAAAAGTATATTCATGATAATAATGACAATGATAGTTGTAATAATAATGATATTCATGAAAATTGTGATAATCATCATGATGATTATAGTTATCATAATAATTATTTACATTAACATTATCATTATTATCATTATGATATAGATAATCATTACTATTATCATTACCATAATTATTGTATCATTACTATTAGCATTATCATTACCATAATTATTGTATCATTACTATTAGCATTATCACTATCATTATTGTAAACAATATTCATATCATCATCATCACCATTATCATTGTTATTATTACAGGGATCATTATTCCAATAAATATCATTAGCCTCATGTTGAAGATATGTATAATTGGCAGTAACTGATAGATTCAAATCCAATAGAAATATATTTCTCTTTGTTATTTGCATAAGCTATATCCCAGTGAGTTTCATTTATGTCCATATGTGTCAAGTGTGTATATGTATCTCTATGTGCGGGAATATGGATCTATGTGTGTGTGCGAATATGTATTTTTGTGTGTGTTCGAATATGGTATTTATGTGCACGCAAATATGGATCATTGTGTGCGTACAAATATTTAGTTATGTTTATATGGTGGTATGTATCTATGTGTGTGAAAATGTGGCTAAGCGTGTGTGCGAATCTGTATCTATGTGTGTGTGCAAATATGTATCTACGAGTATGTGAGGAAATTCATGTGGCTATGCGTATTTCCGGATATGTATATATGTATGTGTGGAAATATGTATCTATCTATCTATCTATCTACCTATCTATCTATCTATCTATCTATCTATCTATCTATCTATCTATATATATATATATATATATATATATATATATATATATATATATATATATATGCGAATGTATTTTTGTGTGTGAGCAATATGTATCTTCGTGTGTGTATAGATATGTATGTAAGCCTATAGTGTATATGTGAACCCACAATGAAACGTGTAAAATATGTATCCACGTGTACATATGTGGATATGTGTGTATAGATACGCATGTAAGATGCCATATATGGAAGCGTCCGTATATAGATTTTTTGTGAATACGCAATTAAGAAAATTAAGCAAATTCCTCTCTCGCAATCATGATCTTTGCAACATTCCCGTGACACCAGGGGGCAAATTATCACACTCTCTCCCCCTCCCCTTCCCCGTCCTATTCCCTCCCCCCCCTGCATCCTTCTCATCCTCATCCTTCCCCTCCCCCCTCCTCACCCTTCCCTCCTTCCCTCCCCCTCCCCACCCTTCCTCCCCCTCTGTTAATTTTAGAAGCTCATTACACATTCATTATCCAAAGCACTAAGCCTGTCACCCTGATGGCACGAGAGGCTACCGAGAGGGAGACGGGAAAGAGAAAAAGAGAGAGGGAGAGAACAAGGGGAAAGAGAAAGAGAGAGAGAAGGAGAGAATAAGGATGAGAGACGGAGGAGAGAAAGAGAGAGAGAGAGATTGGTGGTAAGAGATGAGAATAATGATAATGATGATGATGGTGACGAGGATCATTATGGTAATGATTATATAATGATAATAACAATAATAATAATAACAATAATGATGAATATGATATTAGTAATAATAAAAACAATAATAATAACGATAATAACAATAGTAATAAAAGCAATAATAATCACAATGATAAAGATGATAACAATATTGATAACGTTAGTAACAATGACAATAATGATAATGATAATAATAATGTTATGATAACAATAATCACGATAATGAGATAATAATGATATAACAAAAATAATAATGATGATAGAAATGATAATGAAAACAATAAAACCATTCACAATGACAAAACCGCTCGCTGCAAGAAATAATGACCAATGGTAGCATCATCATGACGAGCAACAACAGCAACAAAAAAACAGCAACATAGACCAGAGACAGAGAGAGAGAGAGAGAAAGAGAGAGAGAAAAAGAGAGGGACAGATAGAGAAAGAGAGATAGACAGACAGAAAAAGAGAGAGAGAGAGAGAGAGAGAGAGAGAGAGAGAGAGAGAGAGAGAGAGAACGTATAAAAACCAGGACCGCGCAACCTTCGAGATAATAAACGATTAAATCAGAGATCCCGGCGATAAAGTAGAGACAAAAGAGCATCAACTAGGGACGCGGAAAAGGTATCCAGTAGTGACAGTTGAAGGAGAGAAGGGGATTGAGACGGAGGGAGAAGCGGTGTTGAGGCCGAAGTAGGAAGAGGGAGGGAGGGAGGGAGGGAGGGAGGGAGGGAAGGAGGGAGGGAGGGAGGGAGGGAGGGAGTGGGAAGAAGGGAGGGAGGGAGGGAGTGGGAAGAAGGGAAGGAGGGAGGGAAGGAGGGAGGGAGGGATGGAAGGTGGGAGGGAGGGAGGGAGTGGGAAGAAGGGAGGGAGGGAGGGAGTGGGAAGAAGGGAAGGAGGGAGGGAAGGAGGGAGGGAGGGATGGAAGGTGGGAGGGAGGGAGGGAGTGGGAAGAAGGGAGGGAGCGAGGGAGTGGGAAGAAGGGAAGGAGGGAGGGAGGGATGGAAGGAGGGAGGGAGGGAGGGAGTGGGAAGAAGGGAAGGAGGGAAGGAGGGAGGGATGAAGAGGGAGTGAGAAAGAGAGGGAGGGAGGGATGTAGGATGACAGAAGGTGGGAGGCAGGGGATGGTGGGACAGGGAATGAGAGAGAAATAGAAAGAATGAAAAAGAGCCAGAAAGAGAGGTAGAGAGAGAGAGAGAGAGAGAGAGAGAGAGAGAGAGAGAGAGAGAGAGAGAGAGAGAGAGAGAGAGAGAGAGAGAGAGAGAGAGAGAGAGAGAGAGAGAGGGGGGGGGGGGGTTACGGTGAACTTTTTACCCAATACATGTATGATCATCATTTAATGACTTAGTATAATGATGCCTACATTTTTTTTTAAAAGGTGGTGGAAATGGGGTTTAAAAAGGTGGTGGAAATGGGGTTTAAAAAGGTGGTGGAAATGGGGTTTAAAAAGGTGGTGGAAATGGGGTTTAAAAAGGTGGTGGAAATGGGGTTTAAAAAGGTGGTGGAAATGGGGTTTAAAAAGGTGGTGGAAATGGGGTTTAAAAAGGTGGTGGAAATGGGGTTTAAAAAGGTGGTGGAAATGGGGTTTAAAAAGGTGGTGGAAATGGGGTTTAAAAAGGTGGTGGAAATGGGGTTTAAAAAGGTGGTGGAAATGGGGTTTAAAAAGGTGGTGGAAATGGGGTTTAAAAAGGTGGTGGAAATGGGGTTTAAAAAGGTGGTGGAAATGGGGTTTAAAAAGGTGGTGGAAATGGGGTTTAAAAAGGTGGTGGAAATGGGGTTTAAAAAGGTGGTGGAAATGGGGTTTAAAAAGGTGGTGGAAATGGGGTTTAAAAAGGTGGTGGAAATGGGGTTTAAAAAGGTGGTGGAAATGGGGTTTAAAAAGGTGGTGGAAATGGGGTTTAAAAAGGTGGTGGAAATGGGGTTTAAAAAGGTGGTGGAAATGGGGTTTAAAAAGGTGGTGGAAATGGGGTTTAAAAAGGTGGTGGAAATGGGGTTTAAAAAGGTGGTGGAAATGGGGTTTAAAAAGGTGGTGGAAATGGGGTTTAAAAAGGTGGTGGAAATGGGGTTTAAAAAGGTGGTGGAAATGGGGTTTAAAAAGGTGGTGGAAATGGGGTTTAAAAAGGTGGTGGAAATGGGGTTTAAAAAGGTGGTGGAAATGGGGTTTAAAAAGGTGGTGGAAATGGGGTTTAAAAAGGTGGTGGAAATGGGGTTTAAAAAGGTGGTGGAAATGGGGTTTAAAAAGGTGGTGGAAATGGGGTTTAAAAAGGTGGTGGAAATGGGGTTTAAAAAGGTGGTGGAAATGGGGTTTAAAAAGGTGGTGGAAATGGGGTTTAAAAAGGTGGTGGAAATGGGGTTTAAAAAGGTGGTGGAAATGGGGTTTAAAAAGGTGGTGGAAATGGGGTTTAAAAAGGTGGTGGAAATGGGGTTTAAAAAGGTGGTGGAAATGGGGTTTAAAAAGGTGGTGGAAATGGGGTTTAAAAAGGTGGTGGAAATGGGGTTTAAAAAGGTGGTGGAAATGGGGTTTAAAAAGGTGGTGGAAATGGGGTTTAAAAAGGTGGTGGAAATGGGGTTTAAAAAGGTGGTGGAAATGGGGTTTAAAAAGGTGGTGGAAATGGGATTTAAACAGGTGGTGGAAATGGGGTTTAAAAAGGTGGTGGAAATGGGGTTTAAAAAGGTGGTGGAAATGGGGTTTAAAAAGGTGGTGGAAATGGGGCGAAAAAAGTGGTGGAAATGGGGTTTAAAAAGGTGGTGGAAATGGGGTTTAAAAAGGTGGTGGAAATGGGGCGAAAAAAGTGGTGGAAATGTGTGAGTCAATGCGAAAGGTGCTGATAACAAGATAGTAGAAAGAACGTTTTTTTAAATATAATTCTTGAAAAAATGCTAACCATGTAGATTGATATACGATTTCAATCAATATCATTCTTTAAGAAAAACTGTAAAACATAACTCAATAAGGATAAAAGGCATCCGAAATAGAGAAAGAGAGAGAGAGAGAGAGAGAGAGAGAGAGAGAGAGAGAGAGAGAGAGAGAGAGAGAGAGAGAGAGAGAGAGAGAGAGAGAGAGAGAGAGAGAGAAAGAAAGAAAGAGACAGAAAAAGAGATAGAGAGATAAAGAGAGAGAGACAGAGAAAGGCAGAGAAAGAGATAGAGAGATAAAGAGAGAGAGAGAGAGAGAAAGGGAGAAAGAGAAGAGAAGAGAAGAGAAGAGAAGCCAAGGGAAGAAAGAGGTGTAGGGTTGATAACCTTAAATGACCTGATGCAAGTCGTCGAGAGAAAGAGTTTTGAATCAGATGTATAAAATAAAATGGGGGTTAGACATAGAGAAGGGATGGAGATATAAAGAGCAAGGGAAATGGGCGTGAGATATCAGGAGAAAGGGAATCAGATTTAAAGGAATATGTGGGTGTGGGAATTAAGTACAGACAGAAAGATATGTGGGACTTTTGTGTGTGTATGTGTGTGTGTGTGTACATATGTATATAT
>BOPN01010783.1:0-2500 GCA_017312705.2 Penaeus japonicus
GAGAGAGAGTGTGAGAGAGAGAGAGAGAGAGAGAGAGAGAGAGATAGGAAGAGGGATTGAGGGAGGGAGACTGAGGGAAAAAAGGAGAGCGAAAGAGAGAGAGAGAGAGAGATAGAGATAGATAGATAGATAGAGAGAGAGAGAGAGAGAGAGAGAGGGAAGAAGGAAGGCAGGGAGTGAGACTGAGGGAAAAAGGGAGAGAGAGAGAGAGAGAGAGAGAGAGAGAGAGAGAGAGAGAGAGAGAGAGAGAGAGAGAGAGAGAGAGAGAGAGAGAGAGTATAGAGAGTTTGTTTGAGTAACACTGGCATCTGATGAAGACCAAATAATTGCTCCGGGTTGGTCGATGTAGTGACCTTTTATCAAAATCTTAAAACCAGTTATCGTCGGCTACTAGTTTGAAAATTTGAGAAAAATGCAATGTTGTAGTGATGCCGATGGTGTCTAGAGGAAGAACTGGAGACGACATTAATGAATTTTTTTCTGTAGGAGGTGCGTATAGTCATCAACGTATGTGAGCTTAGACTGACAAATAACTGTGACTGACATGGGGTGTGAATTCAACCGTACACATGAAACTAGATGAATTTTATGCACACAAGATAAATGACTCAGAAGGGTCAAGGAATGTGCATTAAATAATCAGTCATGTAGGAACTAAGTCTTCAAAATTATATGGGAACTTACTAAGAGGATTCCTCAGATTTGGACTGAACCGGAAGTGTCAGGTTTCAGGGAAAGAACTTTCTCCAAGGTTCGAAATACAGCCATCTTCAGCTGGTGATTTCGAATATTTGAAAAAGATAGAAAGTTACACAGTACCGGAGTTGCCTTGGGAGTCGAGCCATTTGCTAATATGAAGTCAATATTTAATCCAGAACTGATCTGTTCTGCAGAGAGAGAGAGAGAGAGAGAGAGAGAGAGAGAGAGAGAGAGAGAGAGAGAGATAGGCAAAGGTAGAGAAAGAGAGAGGAAGAGAAAAAGGGGAGGTTTACAAGAGAGAGAGGGAGAGAGAGACAGAGTGAATAAATACAATGATAAAAGATAATGTAGTAATAGATAGAACGATAAAGGTAATAAAAAAGTGAAGAAGATGATATCAATAATAAAGATAAGGGTAACAATAATGATAACAACAATTATAATCATGATGATGATGATAAAGACGATAATAATAATGATTATGATAAGAATGATACTAATAATGATAATGGCAAGAGTGATACTAATAATGATAAGAATGATAATGATAACAATACTGATAATAGTAACAGTAATGATAACAACAATAATAATAATGATAATAATAATAATAATAATAATAATAATAATGATAGTAACAATGATAATGATAATCGCGATAATAGTACTAATGATAATAACAATGATTATAATGATTATGATAATGAAGATAATGATAATTGTAAGGATGATGATTTTGTTAATGATAATAATGGTAATAATGATAATTATAATAATGGAAATAATGATAATGATGTTAATGGTAATAACGATAATAATGATGATAATGACAATAAGGATAATGATACTGATAGTGAAAAAATCATGATAATGATAATAGCAATAATGATAAATATCGTTATAATGATAATACCAATAAGGGAAATAGTGATAGCAATAATCATAATACTAATAGTAATGGTGATAACGATGAGAATAATAATTATGATTATAATGATAATACTGATAACAATAAGATGATGATAATAATAATGATAATCATAATCATAATAATGGTGATTATACTAATAACTATACCAATATAAAAGACGAGTGATGGATAGACGAAAAGAAAGACCATCGGATTGCCAATAAAACGAATTCAATCGATTTTATCAACTAAGCAACAAACTTGCGTAACACTACTGCAAAAAAAGTTTTGTTTTTAGATTACCATTTTCGTGACAGAACAGCAGCACACACACCCTTTCAGACAGTTCGATTCTGGTGCATCAGCGAATATTGATCACCATTGACTAGACACACAGCCTCTGACGTCATCACAGCGTGTCTGCAATCCCATGTATCTGTGCTTGCGTGCTTGACTTTCCCTTTTTTTTTTTTTTTTTTTTTTTTTTAAGATGAATGCCTGGATTTCAAGGTAGGATGCGGTGGGCTTGGTTGGCTTTAGGTATCATGCAAGGTCGATTAGATATAGATAATTGATGTATGCATAGCTGATCGGAAGGAATAGAACTCCACTCTGAAGAAGGTTCAAGAAACAAAATTGGAAAGTGGACGGTTGGTTGGGTGGCTGAAGAAAGATAGGATTCGATTGAAAAGGTTGATTAATCGTGGACTTTTTTTTTTGCGACATGTTGACCATGAGTGAATTTCAGGGAAGCCATTAAACATTATTCGAAAAATAGATTTTTTTTTTTTTTTCTTTTTCTTCTTTGAAAATGCTTATTCTGTATGATGACAACAGAGCAGTAATAACTACTAATGCAAACATTATTGTGTTTATGATATAATTAGTGCT
>BOPN01010783.1:7500-10000 GCA_017312705.2 Penaeus japonicus
CTCTCTTTCCCTTTCTCTTTCTCTCTCTCTTTCTCTCTCTCTATATCTATCTCATTCTCAATAGCATTGAGAAACTACCTGCCATCCTTGATCTATTAAGATCCCTTTCCATGAATTTCATCAAAAAAGGAAAGAAAAAAAATCTGAAAGAATAAAAAAAAAAAAAAAAAAAAAATCCGAATCTTGAAAAAAAAAGGAAAAAGATTTCAGATTGGAATTTCTCTCGGCGATGAACGAGGGAGTTTTCGAGCACATTTTGCGATGGCGGATCTAACTCTAGTCTCGAAGGATCTAGGTCTTTCGGAAAATGTTTGAGGAGAATTCAGTGTACCATATCAACAGCGAATAGCAAAGGCGTGTGTATATATATATGTGTAACAAAAGAAATTCTTAAATTCGTCAAAATAGATTATATCGACTAGTTAGAAAAAAATAAAACTATATGGGTAATCTAGTAACTTTGACAATAACATAAATAATATTTGTCTATTAGAATAAAAAGTAAATAAAAAATTCAACACACCAACACAATCAAAGCACACAAAGAGCATTGCAGCATCCGGCTTGTTCTCGCCCTATTAGCAAAGCATCTTTTTAAAAGCATCTTCCCACACCAGCAGATGTTGTAGCTGAGGGACAAACGGAGAAGAGGAGGAAGAGAGAGTGAGTAGGAGAGGAGGGGTAGAGGGTGGAGGAGGAATGAATAGGAGGGGGAGGGGGAGAAGAGGAGGAGGGAAGGGGGGAGGGGGAGGGGGAGGGGGAGGAGGAAGGAGAGAGGGGAGAGGGTGGAGGAGGAGGAATAGGAGGGGAGGGGGGGAGAGAGGAGGGGGAAAGGAGTGGAGGGGGAGGAGGAAGAGAGGGAAGATTGGAGGAGGGAGAGGAGGAGGAGGGGGAGGAGGAGGAGGGGAAAGGGGAGGAGGAGGAGGGGAGAGGGGGAGGTGGGAGGAAGGGGAGGAAACAGGAGGGGAGGGGAGAAGAGGAGGGAGAGAGGAAAGGGGGAGGGGGAGGGGGAAGGAGAGGGGGAGAGGTGGAGGAAGAGGAGAAGCAGGAGGGGGAGGGGGAGGGGGAGTGAAGGTAGGAAGAAAGGAGACGGTTGAAGAGGGGAGGAGGGATGGAATGCAAGGAGATGATGTAGGATGAATGAATCTGAGAAATAAAAAGGAAACGAAAATAAGTGAAAAAGGAGAGAGAGAGTAAGGGAGAGAGAGAAAGAGAGAGAGAGAGAGAGAGAGAGAGAGAGAGAGAGAGAGAGAGAGAGAGAGAGAGAGAGAGAGAGAGAGAGAGAGAGAGAGAGAGAGAGAGAGAGCTAAAGAGAGAGAGAAAAAGAAAGCTAAAGGATAGAGAAAGAGAGAAAGACACCTGAATTAACAAGAAGAGAACGACGAAAAATGAAGACGAAATCAAAACAAACAAGAATAAAAAAGTAAAGAAAGATGGAAGAAAAGGAAGTAAGATTTTAAGATTTGTTTATACCGGGAACAGCAAGCGTTGCAGCAAGCCACGTGCCTTTAATTGATGCAACTAAAAAGAAGAAACTGCAAGACGAGAGAGTGAAAAACAAAAACATATTTCTCACTTTAGTGTTGACAACGAAATTCCAGCTGTTTGTAAGTAGCAGTTAAGGAAAGAGGGAGAGCGAGGGAGGGGGAAAGAGGGAGGGAGCGATTGTGGATGAAAGAAAACGGGAATTTTAGAATCAAGATCCATTGTCGGAGATTGGGTTTTATGGCTGTCATGTTTTTTGCTTGCTTGTTTGTTTGTTTTTGATAGTATCCTTATGCCAGTGTCATTGGTATTATGAGTATTCTGTTATTATATTTTTTTAATAATATGTGAATTTTGGAGCCCCTTTACTTTACTGTTTTTTTATTATTATTATCTTACTTAGCACTAATTTAGAGGAAAACGCGTTGATATGTAAAATAATCCCCATGAGATTCCTTTCAGACATTTATCTACTCAGAAGAAGAGCGAGAATGTGAACACGATTTCCTTCATGACCCAAGTTAATTTAGTTTACCAATATTTCTATTGCAGGAGTGTCCTGGCTTATTACAATTCTTCGGTAATT
Organism: Penaeus japonicus; assembly: GCA_017312705.2. Classification (NCBI taxonomy): domain Eukaryota; kingdom Metazoa; phylum Arthropoda; class Malacostraca; order Decapoda; family Penaeidae; genus Penaeus; species Penaeus japonicus. The sequence goes on from BOPN01010783.1 coordinate 9,572, forward strand.
CTTCTGGACAGTCAATCCTCATTTGCCACTTTCCATACAGCCATTGGAGTTTCCTCGTTGATACTAAGACATTGGTGGATATTGGATTGGATTTTGCTAAATTTCTGCCTGTCACAACCAAGGGTCCACTTATACTTGTACTCTCAAAGTCCCTGCCCATCAGTGGCTGCAGAGGGGACCATTTTTAGTCTTATAATAACGTCATCTGATGTAGGATCATTAAGAGAAGATGTGACACACTCAATCCCTCCCATACTGTTGAAAGTGTTGAAACCATCAATGGGACACATGTTTACATCAGCATCGTCGACCACAAATTGTATAAATGAGCTAGTTTGAGCCTCCCTGTTTGGATGCTTATACTTACTGATTTATCATAGGAAGCACACAATCTTAGGGTATGGAGAACATTCAGTGGATGCTTAGAAC
>BOPN01010785.1:0-2500 GCA_017312705.2 Penaeus japonicus
TATACAGAGAAAGAGAGAGAGAGAGAGAGAGAGAGAGAGAGAGAGAGAAAGAGAGAGAAAGAGAGAGAGAGAGGGAGAGAGAGAGATATAGAGAGAGAGAGAGAGAGAGAGAGAGAGAGAGAGAGAGAGAGAGAGAGAGAGAGAGAGAGAGAGAGAGAGAAAGATGCCACGACAGAGATGTTGCCGTCATGATTAAGACTTTTGGAAAAGTGTCTTACGAGGAGATTTATAACATGAGTATCCTCGGAGAACAATCGCTCCTGGAGAAGAGTCATCTAACTTCAGGAAAGTGATTAAAACAGTCCATTACCAACATCGGATTTATTTTCTCTCCTTCTTGCGCGTACTCATTCGGGGAGACAAAGGCTAAAACAGAAGGGGGAAAAATATTGGTTAGATGTTTATACTTTTTCTCCTTCGCTGTCTCTCTAGCTGTAATTTTGTCTCTATCTTTGTATCCCTGTCTGTCTCTCTCTCTTTCTCTCTGCCTATCTATCTATCTATCTATCCATCAATTTATTTTTCTCTCTCTCTCTCTATCTATCTATCTATCTATCTATCTATCTATTTGTCTGTCTGTCTGTCTCTCTCTCTCTCTCTCTCTCTCTCTCTCTCTCTCTCTATCTATCTATCTATCTCCGTCTCTCTCTCTCTCTCTCTCTCTCTCTCTCTCTCTCTCTCTCTCTCTCTCTCTTTTTCTAATTCTCTCTCTCTATCTATCTATCTATCTATCTCTATCTCTCTCTCTCTATCTCTCTCTCTCTATCTATCTCTCTATCTATCTATCCATCAATCTCTATCTATCTATTTATCTATTTACCTATCTCTATCTAAGGGAGTGTGGAGATGAGGGAGTGTGGAAAGTAGGAAAACAATTGTTAAAAATATTTACTGTACTTGACTTGACAATCTTCACACGCGTGTTTCCCCTACATTGAATATTTCTTGCACTATATAATCACATTAATATCTATAAGCCTTATTCTTTAACATCTTTCTTCATCGTCTCCTTCCTATGATATCCTTGTTTATAATTGCTTTCTTTCCCTCTACCAAACAACTACCACAACCAACTCCTTTGTGGAAACGTCCCCTTCACCAAGCCTTTACCACTATCCCTTGCTAAATACCTCCATGCCACCGCTCCACACACTTCATTTAAGGGAACAAGGCGGATGAACAGCACGCGTTTCTATACACTGAGAGGATGTGCGGAGACGTCGGTTGACGAGGCTCTTGTGAACACTTTCTTGAGAGTGGAAGAAGTCGTGGTGAATTTCTTTATTTAAAAAAATCGATTTGTGGTGTAGTTCGTGTCAAAGGGAAAGCTGATATAATTTAGTAATGGTATAGATAGAGAGACTAGGATAGATAGGTTGATTGGTAGGTAGATAGATAGAGAGAGAGAGTGAGAGGGAGGGTTGAGAAAGAAAGAGAGGGCGAGAGAGAAGGGGGTAGAGAAAGAAAGAGGGAGAGAGAGATAAGAGAAACAACAACAAATAGACATCCCGACAGACAAATAAACTCAGAAATAGGGATCGCCAAAAGCCCACAAGAATACTCGTTTTACTCATCGCGTGAGTAAGTCCCCCCTCGTTCTATAAGAGAGGGAGAGAGAGGAGGAAGGGGAAGGGGAGAAGGGGGATCTTAAAGGGAGGGAGGTGGAGGGAGGAAGAATGGTCAGAAGGAGAGAGGGGCCACAGAGAGAAAGTAAGAGAGAGAGAGAGAGAGTAAGAGAAAGAGAGGGATAAGAGGGACGGAGAGAGAGAGAGTAAAAGAAAGAGAGAGAGGGAGAGAGAAAGAAAAAGAAAGGGAAAAAATCAGATCAGAATAGCAAAACCAGAGCCCACAAAAGAAAGAAAAAGAAAAAAAAACAGACGTCCGGGAGCACCCAAAAGACGCCAGGAGATCCCTTTGGAGAATGAACAGCAATATCAACACGTGGGAAGCTCTCCCTTGGCGCGTCTCCAGCCAAGGAACTGCGGCCCATTTCGGGTATCATTCCCGCGGCGATCACTCGAGGTCGGGTATTGACTCTACGCATCCCTCGGAGGCGAGAGGACCCGTGCCGGATGGCTTGATGGATGGCCTTGCATCCGCCGTGTCGCTCGGGTTTGCCCTTTGCCCTCTCTCTCGCTCGCTCTCTTGATCTCACGCTCACTCGCTCTCTTGATCTCACGCTCACTCGCTCTCTTGATCTCACGCTCACTCGCTCTCTTGATCTCACGCTCACTCGCTCTCTTGATCTCACGCTCACTCGCTCTCTTGATCTCACGCTCACTCGCTCTCTTGATCTCACGCTCACTCGCTCTCTTGATCTCACGCTCACTCGCTCTCTTGATCTCACGCTCACTCGCTCTCTTGATCTCACGCTCTCTCGCTCTCTCACTATTTCGCTCTTTCCGCCTGTCTCTCTCTCGCTTTCTGGTTCTCTTAGTCTCTCGCTCTTTCCCTCTGTCTCTCTCTCGCTTTCTCGCTCTCTTGGTCTCTCGCTCTCTCA
>BOPN01010786.1:5000-10000 GCA_017312705.2 Penaeus japonicus
AATTGGCCAGTACGAACTTGTTGACATTTACCCATTGCGGACGGGTGTCATGACATACATGACACAAGAGCTTTCGCCTGACGATGGGCGTCATAAAGTATATGACGTTCGGGGATTTTGGATCACTGTGCTATTTTATCGTGCTATGAGTAAGGAGTGAGTGATGATGGCGATCGCAGTCATAATTACTACAATTACCACAATATTAATCTAAGCAAACTTAGATGGCAGCACTCTCTCCTAGCACCAGCAGAAAAGAGAGCCTTGAATGGCACCCATCCACGGTTTCTAGCAAGCACTATCTTTAGAGAGCGATGCCATATAGCAAGTTACCGACCTCTTGCTGTAAAGTGCCGCCGATGAAGGATGTGCAGGCAGAATGAGAAGAGGAAGGTGACTCAAACAATACGCAGTGTCTAAAATGTGTTCCTGTACCAAAATGGATGCCTTTTACTGTAGCACTTACAGTCACAAGCACAGGTTTCCTTCGTCTTCCCTACCTCTTCATATTATCGTCACTTTGGGTGGTTATACGTTTCGTATTCGTTCATGACAGCACAAAAATACGATAAAAGAAAATTAGTTTTTGTCCTTCCATAAATCAGCAATACTTCTATCACACCAAGTATAAAGATAATAATGATGTCATTTACGACTTTCATCCAGTCACTTCCTGCCTTGCCTTGTCTCCATGTAGACAGAAGGAATCTCTTGTCGCTGCAAAGGCCTCTGAACCACAATACAGGAAACGTCTGCAAGGGTAGTCTTTTTCATGGAATAGGATAGCTACTAACAACAAATGCATTGATTGTCATAAAAAAAACAACTTGTGAATTCATGCTGATGAGTTCAATGATTATACAAATACCACCATTAGCCTTGCTAACTTTAACTAGTAGGTGACATCACAATGAAGATTCATCGTCCAGATGTTTACCATTGACTCTAGCTCTGGTTTACTGCTTCCTGAAAAGAAGATTATATATTGTAAAAGGTTGGGCATTTTGCCTCAGGTGGATCTTCATGGGGAGCACCCAACATCTTAAGCAGCCATAATTTCAGGTATTTTTTGAAAACACAAACATGTCAGCATATTCAAGAAAATACTATGAGGCAGCAGGTGCCGTTGAATTGTTATAAAATAATGGTAAAGGTGTTCATGCTACTGTCTTCATATCTCCTCCTGAACCCTGCACCCGAAAGTATCTACACTCAACCCAGACAGTAATAGGGTTGATAGCAAATTTTGGATATCGGTCCAGAAGTCAATCGTTTTTTTTTTTCCATATATGATGCTTCCATAAGAAGTACCCACAGGTGCCATGCGTGATCCACCAACGTTGCAGTTCCTCGTGTCTAAGGTTGGTTCTTAGTCTTACTTAGTACGACCAAGATTGCTAAGGCGCTGTAACCTGATGAATGTAGTGTCAGCACCTGTTTGTTTAGCAGAAATACAGACGCTGGATTGCGCTGTTGCGTAAATACTCTTGTTAAATTCTTACTCTTGGCCATTCCACCCGTTTTGTTTATGCATGTTAAGTAAAAAAAAATACAAGTGCAAAAATTTGCTCTACCCAAGGCAGAATAAATCGGGCAGCCCCATGATGTGTGGAATCAGGCAGGCTGTGTGTGAGTGCATATGTGCTTACGTATGGTCCTCGGATTAAGATTGTGTGCCGGGAAATACCATTTGTTTGCTTTATACATTGAATTATTTAAGACATCCAAAAACGATTCCTTGCACCTATTTACAACTATCATTATGAAATAATTGAACTTGTTCTAAAAACGAAATAAATCTACTCTAACTTCTAATCAATCATGTAATTAGACTTGGTTTTAAAACTGGCACTTGACATTGGTTTGGGAATATAAAAGCACCTGCAATCCTGCCCAAATATAGCTGTCTGGCTTAGTACAGTGGTAACGCGACGGCCTCACATCCCTGTGGTCGGCAGATAGAGCCCCGTCCAAGCTAGTAAGTTTCCAATGGCGCCTAGTGGTCACTTCCGTGGCTTGGAATTACGGTGAGTAAGGACCAAGCTCAGATCGAGTCAACACTCGTTGGCAGACTCCCAAGTCGGCTCTTACTGACGCAGGCTCGCCACAGAGCGTGTAAGGCCGGCGAATCATCTGCTCTGTAAAATCTTGCTATATATGGATATACATTGTATTTAAATAAGCGCGCGCGTACACACACACACACACACACACACACACACACACACACACACACACACACACACACACACACACACATATATGTATAAATATATGTACGTATTTCGTATTCTCAACATTAAAACTCTAAGGACAATCTTTGTAATGTGACTCATTACAGCATTGGAGATGATCACTTTTCTTAGATAATGTAACATAAAATGATTTTTTAATTCATTGAGGAATTATCCCACTTATATGTATCATTTGCAAGTTGACCTACCTTTTCTATACCCATTTCTCCACAAGTTTTGTCGTTTTTCATTTGCTTTAAAGCATTTTCTATTTCTGATCTAAGGATTTTATTTCCTTGCATTTCTATGCCGTCGTCTATTTCGTGAATTTGTTAAATGTCTTTCTTTTCTAAATTTTGGATCTCATCACATTTTTTGTTTAACCATATCTTTTTTGGTACTTTACACTTTAAAACAACTTTTCTATGGATTCCTCGAAATTTAAAATCTCGTTTTTTCATTAACAATAATATCTCATCCGTACTTCACGGTTATTGTTTATTTTTCTTTTTGTGTTTTTGGAATTATCATTTTAGCAATTTCAACTAGGAGTGTTTCCAAGGTTTTCCAATTGTTATCTATATTATATTTCACTTTTCAGTTTCTAATTAGGCAAACCTATTAGTTATTTTTATTGAAGAATTAGGTTCCAAAAGTTTGAAATTGAGTCTTGATTCTGTCTTCATAGGTTTTAAAGGTTTTAACTTGCATTTAAATCTACAGACAACAAACGATGGTTGCTATTAAAAATCAGCGCCTGGTTTTGTTACACTTTGAGTTATATCATTAAGGAATCTTTTACTGAGACATACATAATTGATTTGATTTCGTGTCTCCTCATCGGGGCTTAACCAGGTATGTAGTCTTTTCTTGTGCATTCATAATGTAAGAGTGCCTGCATCATTCTACCAATGTTTCGCCTCTCTCATCTTGTTCACCTAAACCATAAGGCCCAAATATAAATTCTTGATGGTTGATACCTACTTTTGCATTCATGTCTCCCATAATGATATTATTAATATTATTTCCTGAGATTTACATGTTTCAACTGCTTGTTCAGATGGCAGTAAAATAATCCTAGATCATCTTCAGAAACATTGGTTTAAAATGATATTGATGTTTATAGGGTCCAACATTCGATTACTGATTTTGCCCTATTCTGAGTTAACATGAAACCAATCCCAGGTTTGTGTTCTTGTTCATTTCTAGAATAATAAATTGTTATGTTATCCGATACAAATTTACCATTGCCTTTCCATCTAACCTCGTTCATTCCCATAATGTCCATGTTCAATATTAGCATTTATTGTTTAATGTGTTCAAACTGACTTGCTCCATATCATTTTCTAACATTTCAATTAGCAATGTTCAAAGGTTCTTTTTTGTACAATACTACGATGACGATCGACAGTGCTAAAATGTGGACATCAGGACTATCAGCGAGATGTTTGCGAGTATCGTCGGGCCCAGCCTGGGAGAGGGACTTTCTAAGTAACCAAAATAACCGCCAAACAAAAACTGCCAGTTCGAAACTTTTTATAGGAGAAACGAGATATACAGTATTATAAGAATACTTTTGTTGATCGATCGTGTTGAAAACAGCGGCAAGATACCACAATATCAAATGATCTTGCTATTCAATGGTAATCAATGTGAAATGAAAATTCTTTGAATAATTAATATAGATACGTAGTAATCACGGTGGTAATGTGTTGTCAGCCTAAAAATATTTACGTAATTAAGGTAAACCCCCTTAATTTGCTTTCCCTTTTTTTTCTGCCACATGAAAACAACCATGCAGAACGTTTATCTATAATTATAGACCAATACAAAATTGTTTGAACGAAATTTAGTATACTCTAGTGGTTACCGGTTAATTAATTGTAAAGCATCACTTTTTGAGAGAAAAATACTATACTATTATTTTTTTTATCAATCTACATTATATATATATATATATATATATATATATATATATATATATATACATATAGATGTATATATATATATATAATTATTTATATATATGCACACACATATATATGTATATGTATATATATATATATATATATATATTTGTATACACACACACACACACACACACACATATATGTATATATATATACACACACATATCATCATCATCATCAGCCTGTATCATTCCACTGCAGGACATAGGCCTCTCTCAATCTTTTCCAGTCATTCTGATCTTGTGTTCTCTGATTCTAGTTTACTCCTGCGAAATTCGCTATTTCATCCCGCCATCTTGTCATTGGTCTTACCCTTGGTCTGATTATGTTGTGTATTACCCATCCTGTTGTTTTCTTTGTCCACCTGTAGTCCTGTCTCCGATATATATGTCCAGCCTACTGCCACTTTTTCTTCTTAATGCTCTTGAGTATATCCTCTACTTTTGTTTGTTGCCTGATCCATGTGGCTCTTTTCTTGTCTCTTAAGCTAACTCCTAGCATAAGCATTTCCATTCCTCTTTGAGCACTTACTAATTTCCTCTCGAGTACCATGGTCGTAGTCCATGTTTCTGACCCATGTGTCACGACTGGGAGGACACAATGGTCAAAAATCTTTCTCTTTAGACATAGTGGCATACGACCTCGTAATATATTATTATGTGTACCGAAGGCACTCCAACCTATCCTGATTCCCTGTTTTATCTCGGCTTCGCAGGATGTACCTGTCTGGATGAGTTGCCCTAGATATACATACTCATTCACTGCTTTTTAGTACCTCGCCCTGTATTTGTATTTA
>BOPN01010786.1:12500-15000 GCA_017312705.2 Penaeus japonicus
CTAAAAAGCGATAAACTAGGAACATAATATTAAAGCTTAAGAATTACTTAAGAAAATTTTCCTTACAATAAGTTTTGAAAAGATGGTAATAGCAATGAGATCAGATCCGTCTTAAATATTAAATGCTGCCCAGCCTCATTTGAAAGTAACAAGAGGGAAAGACGTGTTGCTGTTGAGTTCTGGAGAAAGATGTTTAATGTAAAGGGACTCCAAGGTTGGGAACTCGAGTTTCTATTTTGCTTTATAGAGAATTTTAAAGTCTGATGAAATAAAGAAATTGTTTAACAATTCTGAATGTGACCTAATAGCAGAGAACAAAAAGGGGGGCGGGGGGCGAGATAGCGCGTCCCATGTGGGCTGATAAGCCTTTGTGTTCAGCGAATCTCGGAATAAGGTTGCGCTGAGTTTCCCCTGTAATGGGTTCGTGGGGCACTCACCCTCCTACAGGAGCCGTAGAGGAGCCTTCTGCAGCAGGAAGGCGTGAAAGGGCAAGAGGGAAAACCGGGCCGGCATAAGGTCAACTGACCGAGACACTAAAATCCTTTACTTTACCTTTATTTACTAAGCACAAGCTACTACATGTATAAAAACAAGGGGTCACAGAACAGGCATGTAGTAGAATAAAAAAAAAATACTTTAAAACGAGGACACACGAATAAAACACACTCCTGCCCAACCCAAGCACACGACCTTCTGCCTTAAAAACTCCTCCACCACTCAAAGATGGCGGTCTTGGAGACCCCGACATGACAGGGGTTGCCAACTAGGAATTACGTTACAGGTCGTTTGTGCTTGGATTGGGTGCTCCTTCTCCTCCTTTACACAGCCTAAAATACGCCTAGAGGTGGGGCGTTTGACAAAGCGCCCCGAAGAGCGTCGCCAAATGGCGTGACGGGGGAGTACAAAAAAAAGAAAAGAACAGGGACGCGAGGCACCCGTCACCCGTTCGCATACGCGCGAATCCATATCGTCCGCGTAAGGAATTACGTTACTCTACACCCCAATGTAACGCATATTACAATGCGTACAATTAAATTGATAGACAATATTGGAGATCAAGAAAGAAGGTGGAGGTTCCGTGTGTTTAAACAATGAGACCCTATCTTAGAACCCTTGGCAAAAGATGATATATATATATATATGTGTGTGTGTGTGTGTGTGTGTGTGTGTGTGTGTGTGTGTGTGTGTGTGTGTGTGTGTGTGTGTGCGCATACACATACACAAGCGCGCGCACACACACACACACACACATATATATGTGTTTATTTGTATGTATGTAAATATATAGATATTAGAAGAGAGAAACTATTCATACTCAGTTCAAAATCCGGCAGCCTCCTAATTGTAAAACACAAATCTTCACTATAACCACAAGCTGTGGGTGTAGTTATTTTATTTTATTTATTTATTTATTTATTTTTTAATCATCATTGCCCTATATAGACATAACGTTAAGTTTATCTTTTATACCCATGCCCCCCTATCCCGTTATTATATTTCAAGGGTTGGCTTTTTAATGCCATCAGTCCGTAGTATTAATAGGGTTAAGAATAATAAAAAATACTGAATGGAGTTGGAAACGCAATATACAGAAAAAAAAAATAATAATAAGAATAAGCACAAAACATAAGAATAGCAAAATAACGGTCTGAGGAGCTCAGCGGTTGCTTTGACGTAAATTAAGCGTCTTATATCTTTAAGTTTTGTCAGGTTTAAATCATTCTTATATTTCAATTTTAGTAAACTTGTAAAATGTGTATATATATATTGATGAGCAAAAATATTAATATCTATTGAAAAAAGAAATGGTTGCGGGTTGTTTGGAGCTCCTTGAAGATGTAAGGTCGCAAGTCCCGTGCAACAGGACGAAATGCTGCCTCACTACACTCCCCTGTTTCTAATTTTTCAAAAGTTTTACCCCCACGTAAGGTTTCTTAGATCCTTAGTTTCTGTTTCCCTACATTTAATTTAAGATACTTAAAGAGATGAGTGATGTACAGAAACTTCTTCAAAGAAATTTCAAAGAAAAAATACTTAAAATGCACTCTTCATACTTTGTTTCATCACTTCTAATGCTTATAGGAAAGTGGAAATATTCTAATTTTGTTAGAACACTGAATGTACCATTGAGTACTCACCATTTATTACTTTGGTTATTAATGGAGCAGATTATTTAGAATAGTAAATCAAACACCCACACATTACCTAGTTGCAATGACCCTGTAATGTCGCTTTTCCTTCAGGTGCTGAAGACAATTCCTTGGGACAAGATTCAGGTACGATTACTGGAGGTCGAAGTGGCCCACGTCCCGGAAGGACATCAAGCTGTCAAGGATTTCATGGAAAGTGTGGGTTATACTTTCCTCAAGGAATGGAAAATTAATTATATTTTTGCTAAAAAGGACTTGGCATTAGGTTTAGATTTGTAAATTTTAATTTCTTACATACAAGCCCGGGCACACGCACTATATTTTGATCTTGATTATGCAACTAGGGAACG
>BOPN01010787.1:0-5000 GCA_017312705.2 Penaeus japonicus
AGGCGGGCTGGCCGCGGCGGTTTCAAGTGGGGAAATGCGTCTCACCCGCCGCGGTCAGGCGGGTAGACCGCCCGTGTGACATCAGCCAGCGTTTTACATAGGAATCAATATAAACTCTTTCAAAAGCGGTTCCGCGGCGGCTGACCCGCTTTGCACCCGCGGCGGCCAACCCGCTCGTCTGACAGAGCCCTAACTGTTAAACCACAACTGAACAATACTTCCACTGCAACCGCCATGTTTACCATTTAAACTACCAACCACCCATTCCTGTGGTTAGTACCTTTTACTTGCTATACTGCTTTTTTGTCTGTAGTCATTTGATGATTTTCGTGTTTTTTAAATCTGTATTTGTATTTATTTTATACGTTTGAATGTATTGGAATTAACTTTTCTCTTTTTTTTTCTTTTTTTTGTGTTATAGTACTGATGATGGAGATTGCATCTCCGAAACGTTTGTAATTTTCAAAATGAAGTTCTTCTCAGCCGTGTTGGTTTACCTCTTCCTTCTACGAATTCGTTTCCCACGGGACTCATCTATAACCCAGTATATATATATATATATATATATATATATATATATATATATATATAGATAGATAGATAGATAGATAGATAGATAGATAGATAGATAGATAGATAGATAGATAGATATAGATATTTATATACATATATATATATATATATATATATATATATATTCATATATCTACGTTTGTGTGTGTATGTGTGTGTTTGTACGTATAGTTTTATACCTTTTCTTTCTATTTTGGTTACTGCATGGTATACAATACAGCACCGATATAGACTGATGGTTTAAGTCAAGTAGAAAATATTAAAGATATCTGATACCTTTTATATTTCTCCACTGATAGCATGCCATCTAAATTAAATGGTTAAAAAATGTGAAATCAACAGGAAAACGGAAAAGAGAGCCATCTAAGGCTAATGAAATGTTATTTTTCATAACAACCATAGTATTCCTACAGCGGTTAACAAACATACATAAGCAGTTAATCATTACTACAATTCCCTCCAAACGTAACAAATCTAACAAGTCCGCGATGTTTAATACAAGTAAAAGGTCTGGCAGCTTCCCAAATCCATTACGGTGAATGGTGATATCTTAGAATTTGTCATACGAAAGAAATACCTCGGCTATATATTTACTCACAATACCCAAGATGGGCCTCATCTCGGGAGCTTACAACAGTGGGCTATGCGTCAGGTCTGTTGTCATATTTCGTCTATATTAATTTTCTTTTTTCTTTTCTTTTTCTTTTTTTGGTGCAAGTCTTTAGAATTTAATTTAGTTCGTACTATGTTGGATATTATATACAAGTACAAATCGTGTACGAGAAGATCGTCCCATGCTTTGTAGTAATTCATTACACCTGCACAATGTACGCTGTACGGTAATTGATATCTAACAGATGCAAATTACTTCATTCGCCGTTAATCGTCAGTTATAAAAAAGCCACTGATAAAATACACGGATAAGGATGGCAACTGCGTAAATACTTATGTTTTTGCAATATCTCGCCATTTTAATATTTTGCGACACATACACACAAAAGTTATATATATATATATATATATATATATATATATATATATATATATATATATATATATATATATATATATATATATATATATATATATATATATATATATATATATATTTATATATATATACATATATATATACATATATATATATATATATATATATATATATGTATATACATATATATATATATATATATATATATATATATATATATATATATTTATATATATATATATATGAATATATATATATATATATATATATATATATATATATATATATATATATATATATATAGATATATTTATATATATATATATATATATTTTTATTATATCCATACTTATGTATATATATATATATATATATATATATATATATATATATATATATATATATATATATATATATAGATAGATATAGATAGATATATATATATATAGATATGTATATATATATATATATATATATATATATATATATATATATATATATATATATATATATATATATATATATATATATATATATATATACATATATATATGCATACATATATATATATATATATATATATATATATATATATATATATATATATATATATATATATATATATATATATATATATGTATAGAAATGTAAATATATAGATATATAGATATATAAATATATAGATATATACACGCATCCAAGGCGTCTTGGTGGAAACGACGTTGCTTTCCTGCCGTTACAAGGGTGAAACGACTTCCCGGGAGTGACTGATAGCTCTTCTGCAATTAACCCCTTAATCTGATGGCTCTTCAACTAGCGCTGAGAATTGGTGTAGCCGCCTGGAAGCCTTCCACAGGAAATTAGTCTTTGGTAATCTTTTTATTCTGCTTGTCTTAATAAATTTCGGTGTGGCTTAATGGCAAATATGGTTATCATATGATGATCTGTATTGCACAGCCATTCAGATGAATATACTTGAATCAAACACCTCAAGGACTTCCTTCTCCCTTACGAACAACCATCTAACCCAACCACTACCAAAAACCCTTCTTACCCACCTCCATCACCACCGCCTATACCTCCATCAAACCCCCCCTCCCTCTCACCCCCAGCACCGCTTATGTCCCGTCAAAGCATGCCTCCCTCTGACCCCCACCACCGCCCATACCCCCACAACCCCCCTATAACCCCCCCAATAACCACCTCTACCCCTCAAGCCCTTCTTCCTCCTCCCTCCTCTACCTCCCCACTCAAAACCATCCACCCTCTCAAGTCAGCCCCCACGAACACAAGCAAGCAAGCAAGCGAGCGAGCGAGCGACCCAGCGAGCGCGATGCTGATCTCATCTTTCCATCGAGATCGTCCCTCTCAGTCGCGCTCCTCCCGGGGAGACCTTTCATCATGGTTGAGGGAAAAGAGCGCGATTTCTGCCGGCCATTGAAAGACCGCGGAGAGAGAGGAGGACGCCGAAAGCGCACGATTGCTGAAAGAGGAGATGTGATACGAACGTTGCCTTTTCACTCTCTTTAACTCGCTGCAAGAATCGGGAGGAAAGTGAAAGAGTGGGAAGGTTTATGGGAAGAGAATGGGGGAAACGGATACGGAGTGAGGGGAATGAAAGAGAAGGAGGAGCTGACGCGAGGAAGATCATTTTGAAATGTGGCTTGAATCATTGTTGATTAAATCATTGTCTCTTCCCATGGTGATGGAGGAATGGACTGTGGAGGGGTAGGTATAGCGGGAAATAATATTTCTGCCACTGTTTCTCGGGTTTTCTTTCCAGTGTCTGTAGTATATGCGTATACCTCTGTCTATATATTTAAAGATTTCTCCGTATATGAGCTTGCTCATCAATACGTATATATGTATATGCATGTATATACATGCACACACACAGACATACGCACACTCACACATATAAATATAAACACATATACAATATACATATATATATATATATATATATATATATATATATGTGAGTGTGTGTGTGTGTGTGTGTGTGTGTGTGTGTGTGTGTGTGTGTGTGTGTGTGTGTGTGTGTGTGTGTTCATATATATAACCACATGTTAATTTTTACATATACACATGTATATACACACATGTACATGTATAGATATTTCGTATTGTGATGAGATAAAGGGAGTGAGTGAGGAAAGGAAGAGAGAGGAGTGGACAATCGGGAATAGAAAAAGAAGTGGAGGGACAGGAAAGGGAAGGAGGGCAGAAGTGGGGGAGGGGAGAAAGGAGACGTTATGCGAGAAACTAAAAGGAGGAAAGAGAAGAAAATATCCCTTTACTGGGAGGGGAAACGCGTCTTAAATTGCCTCGTCGCCGGCTTAGATTCCCACGGCTCGTGGGAGGACCCGAGGTAAACACAAGAGAGAAATAATACTGTTGTTGGAGCCCGTCAGTTATCATCGAAAGGTCATGATGGAAGATAGCCAATTTCACCGCTCCTAAATAGGATGGACAGTGATTTTCTAAGATTCTTTCACCCCAAACTGAATTTCATGCACGCAAGAGCGAAGTCATAAACAATAATTCAGAGTCTGCTCATTTTCTTGTTTCGACTTTTCCATATTTGAGTTTGAAATGTTGCAATTTTACGACTCAAACTGAAAAGTTAGACGCGATTTATCTGTATGTATATGTATATATATATATATATATATATGTGTGTGTGTGTGTGTGTGTGTGTGTGTGTGTATACATACATATATATTTATAAATATGTATATGTATATATATATATATATATATATATATATATATATATATATATATATATATATATATATATATATATATATATATATATATATATATATATATATATATATATATATATTATATATATATGTATATATATGTGTGTGTGTGTGTGTGTATGTATGTATATATGTGCATGTATATATATATATACACACATATGTTGGTTGTTGTTGTTATTATTACATATCTATATATATGTATATATCTATATATATGCATATATGTATATATATATATATATATATATATATATATATATATATATATATATATATATATATATATATATATATACACACAAACACACACTACAATCACTACCACCCACACACACACACACACACACACACACACACATACACACACACACACACACACACATATATATATATATATATATATATATATATATATATATATATATATATACATACTATATATAACCTGATATCTTCATGAAACGCTCATTGAGGTTGCAACTTCAGGCTTGATCCAAAGTATTACCCCTCCGACTTTCCCTAGTTGTTATTCAAACATGAATGGCAATTGCATACATTACTGGAAAATTTCAATGGATCTCTGGCCTTTTCTCATTGTCTCTTTACCTTTTTTTTCCTCTTCCCGTGTGCCCCTTTCTCTTTCGGTCATCACATTTTGCCCT
>BOPN01010787.1:10000-12500 GCA_017312705.2 Penaeus japonicus
GTCTGTTTTTATTACTGTTTATTTTTATTACGCAAATAGATACAAATACACACGTTTTTTTTGCTTTCTCCCACCCTCTCTCTCTCTCTCTCTCTCTCTCTCTCTCTCTCTCTCTCTCTCTCTCTCTCTCTCTCTCTCTCTCTCTCTCTCTCTCTCTCTCTCTCTCTCTCTCTCTCTCTCTCTCTCTCTCTCTCTCTCTCTCTCTCTCCCTCGCTCTCTTTCTCTCTCTCTCTTTCTCTCTCTCGCTCTCTCTCTCACACTCACATACCAATATCCCTTTAATATGATCCTAGGTCTTTCTAGAGGAAATGATGTAACTCTCACGAAAATCACGTTCTGTGTATCTATATATCACTGCCATATACTAAATACTATATATTTATTCATATTTTACAAACAGACTTTCGACCCTGAAGCTCCATCCAATATATTTTTATAACAAGATTTAATTTCTTTTTTTTTTCTCCCGGATTTGAGTTTGAATATTTCGAACTTCCAAACACCCACATGACTCCAATTTATCTCCGTCATGCCGAGTTTTTACATTTAGTTCTTTTTCCCTCGTTTATAGTTAGATAGTTGCATCGCATGATTAATGAGCCAGATCTTATCCACAATAGAAAGAATGGGCGAATGGAGTCGGACGCCCATAGGGTGAATGAATACTGATTTGAATAGAGCGTCTTTTAGATTTCATTTATCATCACTGGTTTTGCTGTTAGCCTTTTGCTCTCCCTCTCCCTCTTTCACATGACTTTTCTTTATCGACGTTAGAATGCAATTGAGAGAGTCGTGATAATTGGTTGGATGTGACATATCCTAATAGGTGGCAGTCGCATCCCCAACAATTATCATCAAGGACTTGTCAATTATCAAACAGTTGTCAACGTCAACCTGTCATCAGTCACATCAACCTGCCCTCAGTCAACATCAACATGTCAACCTATATAGTAAGTCATCACCTACCTGTCAGCCTATGATTAATTATCAGCAACCTGTCAAGTACATATCCTCCTCGATAAACGAATTAATTTAATCTCCCTTGGTTCTCCTATCTCTTGCCTTTCTCTCCTTTGCTTTTTCTTAATCGCCAATCGCTGACAAGAATCGCCATCTTCCTAAGAATGACTGTCTTTTCAATAGAGCTTTTCCAAGAAATCACTTCCATATCTCTCTGTCTTTACCTTTCCCTATCGCGATTATCTCGAGGAAGCAGACTTTTCCTACTGATTGGGAAGCACTTTTCTCCGACGACATGGCCGGCGTAGGGATTGGGCCAGGCAGGGAAAAGCAAGGGAGGAAGTTGCAGCGCGTCTACGGAGGATGTTTGCTTTGTTACCGTATACAAACAAAGACTTTCGTAAATCCTTTTCAATAAACAACATGAGTATATCATTTAATTTTCCATAAGCAGGACACACAAACACACACACACACACACACACACACACACACATATATGTATATATATATATATATATATATATATATATATATATATATTTATATATACAAACTAGGCAAAGGTCGAGGTCGGGTCGAACGTAGGACCACTAAATGATAGCAATATTGTGATAATTGTGATTTTAAATTTCATCAAATTTTACAAGTTGATTCCTGTCACCTTTATCCTCTCCTAAAATAGCTGAGAGGTGATCAGTCATCCCAAGAAACACAGCAATAGCTCCTTTAAAACAGGGTTCATCGATCGGCAAGCACTGTCAAATTTTATTTACGTCCGTTTTAAGGTTTCTATGTCAGTTCTGCAGAAATCTTTTATTCCAGTACTTCATGCCATTCATGAGCTGATTCCACCAGCAGTGATGTCTCAGCAGAGCCAAAATTAACCCGTTTATTCCTTCAGGTAAGAGGTGAGGAGGAGGGCGTGAGATTTTCCACGTTTTCGAAAAGATGGCGCGTGACTGTGTTGTGATATTTCTGGGCGGTGATTGGCGGACGCATTTTGAGAGCGTGCTTCTCATTGGCTGGCTAGTTTAATGGCGTCTCTTCATAGTCGTAGCTAAACCTGCTTCGTGGATCGGCATGTATTTGGAATCGCAACTGCAGGAGTGGATTTATGACCGACTTTCTTGTATCCGGTCCAGGGTCTATGGTCTGATTGAATGTAAACAATGAAAAAAAGGAGTGTCAATCCTTTTATAATATCTTGATAATAATTCGAAAAAAAATCTACATCCTGGAATCTGTCCTCTCACAGTAGGTTTTGTAAACCAATAAATATTTAATTGTATTTCTTATAATATTCACACCAAAGATCTCCATTGACTTTTGTAGAAAGTACAGGTTAAATGGCTCACGACTAGTTACTCTGTACATAATCTATAGACCTGTACAAATGTGAAGATAGTACAAAATAAACGTGTAGACTGTATGAAGTCGAAAATGTTTCCTCATGTGTTATTCCCTTTACAAAATTACCCGTCCTGGTGATTCATTATTTTGTGTCGCAAGCAAAGTCGGACCCGATAAAAAAAAGGGT
>BOPN01010787.1:17500-20316 GCA_017312705.2 Penaeus japonicus
AAGTATGATAATAGCAATCATGATGATAAGAACCATAATGATAGCAATAATCAAGATGATAACAATCATAATGATGATAATGATAAAAATGATTTTCACAACAATATTGATGATAATGATAATAATGATGACAGCAGTAGTAATGATAATGATGATGATTATGACAATAATTACAATGATAATGATGATAAGGATAATAAGAGGGATAGCAATAATAATGATGATAATAATAATCATGATGATAATCGCACTGATAATTATGATAATGACAATAATAAAATGATTAAAAGACAATTGTTGTGACAACGGTAATATGGATAGTAGGAACTGCAACAACAACAATAAAGACAAGTTAAAGGATGATAATGATTTTGATATTCTTAAGGAAAATAAAAGTAATGATAATGATGAAAATTATTATAAAAATGACAATGATGATAACAAAAAAACAATGATAACTACAATATTGACGACAATGGTAATGATGATAGCACTTGTAGTAGTAATAATAATGATAGTAACATCAACAATGATGCTAACAATGATGGTAATATGATGTTAGTATTGAGGATAATAGTAATATTGATATTAGTAGTAAAGATGATAATAAAAAATGATCATAATAATGATAATGGTTATCATAATTGTTATGGAATGATGATAATGATATGTTATCGATAGTATTCATGATTATGATAATGACAATAACAATGATAATGATGATAATCTTAATAAAACACCAATAATGATGACGATTACAACGGAACTGATAATGATAATAATATCAATAACAGCAACAGACTCAAGGTCGCCATTCGCCAATTCACAATCACCGACCAATTTTCCGTGCGTCAGTGTCATGCAAAACCTGGGGGATTGGCCACGGCATCTCGGCACGCACAGACACATGACGGTCATGCAACACGTGGGGTGGAGGAGTGAGATGGCAGGTTAGAAGGGGGTGGGAAGGGGGGGGGTAAGATGAAGGTGGGACGGGGAATGGGGAGAGGGTGACATGAAGAGTGGGCAGATTAAGGATTGCGAGTGGGCAGAGGTGGGTAGAAAGTGGATAGGGGAGTGGGCAGAGGTGGGTAGAAAGTGGATAGGGGAGTGGGCAGAGGAAGGATGGGGAATGGGCAGGGTAGGATGAAGAATTAGGAAGCGGGAGGAGAAGTGGGCGGAGGAGACTTGAAGAGCGGCGAGTAGGTGGGAAAAGGAGTAGAGGGGGTTAGGGGGAAAGAAGAGAGGAGAGGGGAGTAGGTTGGAAAGAAGGCAAGAAGAAGGAATAAGTCAAAAGTACGGACCAGGAATAGGGAGAAGCAAAGAAAGGGGGAATGAATAGTGGGTAGTAGGTCGGGGAAGAAGCCTCAACTAGGCTGCGAATATTTTCCCTGCCAAAAGGTCATCCGGGAATGTTCTACCGAATCTTATTACTTTCAGGAAATTACGATTCCGCCCCTGGTTTATTGAGGGCTTAAGGGGAATGCGGTTCCGCGCGAAGCCTTCTTTTGGATTTTTTTATGCTCTTTATCATCAGTCGTATTTGTTTGTATCTATATTACTGATTATATTTGTTTATCTACCGATCAGGATTTATCTGTATCTATGATACGATTGTACTTCATTCTGGCTTCCAGCCTATCTATCTTAAATCTATATTTATTTCTCTTCATTCTCCCTCTCATCATATCAGCTGATGAATTTTATCCATCTTTTTATCCATCTTTTACATCTTTCATTTATTGGTGTATTTGTCTGTCTGTCTATGGCTGTCTTTCTCTCATCACACACACACACACACACACACACATATATATATATATATATATATATATATATATATATATATGTATGTATATATATATGTATGTATATATATAATATACACATACACACACACATACATACTCATACACACAGACACACACACACACACACATACATACACACACACACACACACACACACACACACACACACACAACTAACATTTTAATCAAACTAATCGACTCCATGCAGAAAGCATTGAATATTGGAAAAGGTGAATGAAACTTATTAACTTCACAAGAAATATAATTCACCAAATTCATATTATTTCTTGTCATTCTGACGAGGATTTGAAATGAAACACGTATATATCACTTGAAATGCAAAAGTATTCAGTATGAATACTATCAACTTTTAATGTTGAGAAGTTTATTCAGCCGCATTCATACATTTTTTTTCTAGATGTCTCAGTAAGCTTTTGTCACATTTAATGCTACACCATACTGAGCATAAGGTCGAAGACGTTTTAGTTCCCAATTACGTGCGAGTTGAGTAAAACTGCGGGGTGTAACTCATGGGGAGAGATGTAATTATGAAAATTTAGTTTGGCAGTTACTTTCGGGGAAGCTAACTGAAAGTGTAAGGGTAGTGTTTCATTCTGGATGAAAATGTTTAACATGTAAAGGTCCTAGTATGGAAAGCTGATGGTGGTTGCATACTCCTAATGCAAGATCTGAAAATCGGTAAAACTTGAGCTTCTGATACGCCAGTCCAAAGGAGAACGCAATAGATAGTTCGGCAACCCTTCAAGTTGCATTCTTATGGATTACTGCAATGTGTCTGTGTGTTTGTGTATTTGTGTGTGTGTGTGTATTATATACATATACATATAAATATATATAAATATATATATATATATATACATATATAATTGTATATATATATGTATATATATATATATATATGTATATATATAAATAAATAAATATATATATTTATATACATATATATGATAAGGCGTCTGGTTAGACAATTCTTTTAGCTGGTCG
>BOPN01010788.1:15000-20316 GCA_017312705.2 Penaeus japonicus
GGAATCTAACACCTCATTATCTGTAACTGAACAATTGCAACAAACACAAACAAAGACGGCTGAGACAGAAATACAATTATTATTTTCATTGCATAATATAAGTAAATCAATGTTAACAAGAAAAAGCAATACTTTCACGACATTTTTCATAAGTTAAATCACCCTTAATTATGATAGGTTAGACGAGTTTAACAACTAGTCAAGTTAACAAAGATTAGATTAAATTAAGTCACAATAGATCAAATTAGATAAAAGATTAGACAAAGGCGGGTAGTAAGTCGAAAAATATCATTAAGATGTGTGGTCAGTATTATAATAAAAAAAATGAGATATTGGTTGTTATCACCTTGCTTGATGCGTCATAGACTATTAATATTAAAACTTATGATTAAAAGTGTTTCAAGGTCGTCTTACTTTTTATTTTGAGTGATGATTGTCATAACAATTTTGGTTATTTCATGAGGTGACACTAATGATCTTATTAGGAATGATAATATAAATGTTATTACAAGGATATATTCATTCATATTAGCCACCTCATCAATGTTATGGCATAGTTAAATCAACAGTAGGCTAGCATTGGATTTATGCATTATCAGTGTGCTACATAAAGATAATAATAATAATAATGATAATGATAATAATGATAATGATAATAATGGTGATGATAATTATCGTTATCCATTCTGTCGTAATTCCTAATTCGCTTTTGTTCTCACCAGGCCTCACGAAACCCCAGCATATCATCGCATCATCGCCCAAGACAGACCAGCATCTTCTCGATCAGATGACGGTAGGGAGATGAAGGGAGGGGGAAGGAGGGAGGGAGGGAGGGAGGGAGAGAGAGGGAGGGAGGGGGGGAGGGAGAGAGAGGGAGGGAGGGAGGGAGAGAGAGAGAGAGAGAGAGAGAGAGAGAGAGAGAGAGAGAGAGAGAGAGAGAGAGAGAGAGAGAGAGAGGGAGGGAGGGGGGGAGGGAGAGAGATAGGGAGAGGGAGAGAGAGAGAGAGAGAGAGTGAGAGAGAGAGAAAGAAAGAGAGAGAGAGAGAAAGAAAGAGAGAGAGAGAGAAAGAAAGAAAGAAAGAAAGAGAGAGAGAGAGAGAGAGAGAGAGAGAGAGAGAGAGAGAGAGAGAGAGAGAGAGAGAGAGAGAGAGAGAGAGAGAGAGGGAGGGAGAGAGAGAGGGAGAGAGAGAGAGAGAGAGAGAGAGAGAGAGAGAGAGAGAGAGAGAGAGAGAGAGAGAGAGAGAGAGAGAGAGAGAGAGAGAGAGAGAGAAAGAAAGAGAGAGAGAGAGAGAGAGAACGAGAGAGAGAGAGAGAGAGAGAGAGAGAGAGAGAGAGAGAGAGAGAGAGAGAAAGAGACAGAGAGACACAGAAACAGACAGACCTAAAGAGCTCTAGATAAAGATAGAGATAGATAGATAGAGAGAAAGATACAGAGAGAAATCAAGAGAGAGAGAGAGAAAGAGAAAGAGAAAGAGAAACAGAAACAAAGAGACAAACAGACCTATAGAGCTAACCCCCTCCCCCCCCTCTCCCTAGGCCCTGGGCTGCTCCGCGACCTACAACAACGCCGAAGCCACAGCCAACTCGGACGTGGTCGTCATCTCAGTCAAACCAGCGGTCGTACCTCGAGTCCTCCACGACATCAAGCCCTCCGTGACCTCCGCCCGACCTCTCGT
This sequence comes from Penaeus japonicus, assembly GCA_017312705.2. NCBI lineage: Eukaryota > Metazoa > Arthropoda > Malacostraca > Decapoda > Penaeidae > Penaeus > Penaeus japonicus. Next base: position 16,677 of record BOPN01010788.1, read on the forward strand.
GACCTCGGTGGCACTCGGGGTCACTCTGGCGACGATGGAAGGGGTTCTGCCCACTGAGTCGAGGGTGGTCAGAATTATGCCCAATACCCCGGCACTCGTTCAGTTAGGGGCGTCTGTGTTCACGAGGGGTACGCACGCTACCCAGGGGGATGCCCAGCTCACTCACAGGTGGGGATCTTGCGTGGTTTGTGATTGATTGTTTGTTTGTTTGTTGTGTGTTTGTTTATTTGTTTGTTTGTGTGTTTTTATTGATTTTTTTGGTGATTGTTTATTTGTTTGTGTGTTTTTTGTGATTTTTTTGGTGATTGTTTATTTGTTTGTGTGTTTTTATGGTGATTGTTTATTTGTCTATTTGTGATTTTTAATGTTATAGTTGTGTGTTTGTGCTTGTTTATTTGTTTGTTCGTATTTTTTGTTTTTGTTTATTTGTGATTTTTTAGTGTTATATTTGTGTGTTTGTGCTTGTTTATTTGTTTGTTTGTATTTTTTGTTTTTGTTTATTTGTTTATGTTTTTTTTGTTTGTTAATTGTTTGTTTGTTTGCTTTTTTCTGCTTGTTAATTATTTGTTTGTGTGTATTTTTGTGATTGTTTATTTGTTATTTGTTTGTGTGTGTTTATGGGTGTATCTGTACTTTGTGTGAATTCATGTACGTATGTTAGCTAATGTGTGTATATGTGTTGGTGATTTTGTTTGTTAGATTGCGTACATGTGTTTATTTTTAATTACATCTGTACTTTATGTAAATTCACATGTGGATGTGTGTAAATTAGCTAATTTGTGTCTGTGTGTGTTCGATCATGAATGCGTGTTTGCTTGTTTGTTTATATTTGAGTGTTTGTTTATTTTGTATGTGAGTGTGTGTTTGATATATCTTGGTTTGTCAGTTTGCCTTCTTAATGAGAGATAAAATATCACTATATCCCCCCCCTCCTCCTTCCCCCCAGGTTACTCTCAGCCGTAGGGGAATGTGACGAAGTTCCGGAAACCTTCCTTGATGCCATTACAGGACTGAGCGGAGCCGGTCCAGCTTACGTATGTATTCAACAAACAAACAAACAAAAAACCTGATAACCACTCAAAAAACGACAATCCATTAATCTTATCCATTCCCCAATACATATCTCATAACCATCTATCAACGTCCCTGGCGATATAAGAACCATATCCCACATAGAAAAACACATAAACATTTCAACGATTCCAAAAAAAGGCACTGATGGATTTAAAAGAGTTACCCCCTGTCTACCCCAACGTTTTCTCACTGATGGATTTAAAAGAGTTTCCCCCTACATAACCCAACGTTTTCTCACTGATAGATTTAAAAGAGTTTCCCCCTATCTAACCCAACGTTTTCTTTGACGTAGATGTATCTGGTGGTGGAAGCGCTGGCTGATGGCGGAGTCAAGATGGGGTTGCCAAGACCACTTGCGCAAAAACTCGCTGCTCAAACCATGATGGTAATGTTCGGGGGGAAGAGGGGCTTCAAATTTACGTCTCTTTTTATTTGTTTGAATCATGTGTGTAGAGTTGTGTGTGTGTGTGTGTGTGTGTGTGTGTGTGTGTGTGTGTGTGTGTGTGTATGTGTGTGTGTCTAACTATCTATCTGTCTCTATGTTTGTCTATCTATCTATCTATCTATGTATCTATCTATGTATGTATGTATCTATCTATCTATCTATATCTATCTATCTATATCTATCTATATATCTATTTTTATCTATCTATCTATCTATCTATCTATATCTATCTATCTATCTATCTATATCTATCTATTTATCTATCTATCTACTTATCCATCTATCTATCTATCTATCTATCTATCTATCTCTCTCTCTCTCTCTCTCTCTCTCTCTCTCTCTCTCTCTCTCTCTCTCTCTCTCTCTCTCTCTCTCTCTCTCTCTCTCTCTATATATATGTGTGTTTGTGTGTGTGTGTATGTATGTGTGTGTGTGTGTGTTTGTGTGTGTGAGTTGCGCGCGCGCGTGTGTGTGTGTATGTGTATAGAAAGAGGGAGGTAGAGGAAGAGAGAAAAAAAAAATAGATAGTTAGAGAGAGAGAGAGAGAGAGAGAGAGAGAGAGAGAGAGAGAGAGAGAGGGAGAGAGAGAGGTGGAGAGGGAGAGAGGAAGAGAGGAAGAGAGGGAGAGAGGGAGATAGATAGATAGATAGATTTATAGATAGAGAGAGACAGAGACAGAGAGAGAGAGAGAGAGAGAGAGAGAGAGAGAGAGAGAGAGAGAGAGAGAGAGAGAGAGAGAGAGAGAGAGAGAGAGAGAGAGAGAGAGAGATAAAGAGAGATAGATAGTTAGATATACAGATAGATAGATAGATAGACAGATATATAGATAGATAGATAGATAGATAGAAAGAGAGAAAGAGAGAAAGAGAGAGAGCGAGCGATATATAAAGAGAAAGATAAATAAAGACAGAGAGAGAGAGTGTGTGTGTGTGAGTGAGTGAGAGAGAGAGAGAGAGAGAGAGAGAGAGAGAGAGAGAGAGAGAGAGAGAGAATAAGTGAGAGAGAGAGAGATAAGATAATACCCTGTATAAAACCTAACTTTAAAAGGAAATCTGTGAAAAACCGATAACAATACTTCATCCACACAAAGATCAAAAGTCAATGATTTTCATTAATATTATCATTATCATATTTACCTTTATTTATTCATTTGTATTTTGATTTTATTTTTATGATCTGGAATATCATCAAAATTATGATATTCCTTCATAGTGGTATTAATATTTGGTATTAATTCTATTAATATTATTATTATCTTTGCTATTATTGTATGATATAATTTTTTATTATAAGTATTTGGTATTAACTGATTGATTTGGTATTAATTACATAGATAATGAAACTGATAAGAGTAACGATAATGATGATAATAATGGTAACTAAGATAATAACGATAGTAATGATGAGATTTATGATAACAATAATAGTGATATTGATAATGATACTATACATAAGGATGATGATAACGATAGCAATAGGGATGATAAAAACATGACAATTGCAATAATAATAGGGATGATAATGATGAGGTATACAATGCTTATGGTGATGATAACAAAAATGATAATGATGATAAATCATAATTATAGCAATATCGACAATAATAATAATGATATCAAAGACAACATTGACAATATTCATAACAATTTAGATGATACCAACAAAAATAATTCCGACGATAACAACATCAGAAAACAAAACAAAGCACTACAACCATAGATAAAATAGATGTCTAACTAACGACCTAATTACCTCACAGGGAGCAGCCAAGATGGTGATGGCAACAGGAAAACACCCAGGACAACTCAAGGACGAAGTGTGCTCACCGGGAGGTTAGTGGAAGGCTGTGCTGGTGGTGTGTTTGCAGGTATTTGCACACATAGGGATACGCATGTCACATATGCATGAACGACACCCACACATACACGCCTGCACACACGCTTGTGCAATCGCCTGTTCAATCGCCTGTACACACACACACACACACACACACACACACACACACACACACACACACACACACACACACACACACACAATGTATATATTTTATGTATGTATATATCTGTGTGTCTGTCTGTCTGTATATCTAATCTGTCTCTCTCTCTCTCTCTCTCTCTC
>BOPN01010789.1:5000-10000 GCA_017312705.2 Penaeus japonicus
AAAAGAGGGAAAAAGTGAGAGAGAAAAGTCAAACACTAATTACAGGAATCAGCAAAATATTTCCCCTATCGGTCTCCAAACACTGTAAAGAAAAGGGTTAAAACAACACAGAGGAAAAAACATTGTGACTTTAAACTAGTTGACTATCTTTCTCTCGTTCTTTTCCTCTGTTTCCCTTTTCTCTTTCTCTCTTTCTCTTTCTTTCTCCTTCTCTTTCTCTTTCTCTTTCTCTTTCTCTTTCTCTTTCTCTTTCTCTCTTCTCTTTCCTTCTATCTCTCTTAGTTTTTTCATCGCTGTCTTTTTTTCTTTTTTTTGATATCAAATATTCTCTCATTCTCTCTCTCTCTCTCTCTCTCTCTCTCTCTCTCTCTCTCTCTCTCTCTCTCTCTCTCTCTCTCTCTCTCTCTCTCTCTCTCTCTCTCTCACTCTCTCTCTTCTTCCCCTCCCCTCCCCTCCCCTCCCCCCCATCTCTAAAACCAATAAAACAGGAGTGTCACCGAGCGCCCCTTTGTCCACACAGAGGCATAGCGATCACCCAGTGTAAAATTTAGATTTGGGTCCCGCCCCTAATGTACGCCCTGGGGGGAAAGGAGGGCAGGGTGGGTGGGTGGGGTGATAGGGGGGAGACCATAGAGAGAGGGGGGAGAGGGAGGGGAGAGGGAGGGGGAAGAGGGGGGGAGGGTTTTAGTTAGTCACGCGCTTCGGTTTCCCTTTCTCCCTTTGCCCACACACACGTCTCTTGGGTGCGGGGGTGAATAGGGGGGAGGGTGGAGGGGGTAGGGGGGTGAAGGGGGGAGGGGGATATGGGTTGTGGGATGGTTGGTTGGTTAGAAAGGGTGGTAGGAAGGGGAGGGGGGGGGGGGGAGGGGAGGGGTGGTGGGGTGTGTTCTTTGGTTGTAGTTTTTTGGTATTTCTTTTATTCTCTGATTTTACTGACTTTCTCGTTTATTTTGCTCTTTTCTTATTTCGTATTATAGTTTATTTTGCTCTTTCTTATTTCGTATTATAGTTTATTTTGCTCTTTCTTATTTCGTATTTATAGACTAACTATATTCTAAATGTATGTCTATTCACTATTTCAATTTTCTCAGATCGATTTCTCTCAAGCATGAAAAGGGCATATCATATCTATTATCAGGACTTACTTGCAACACGGAATGTCGAGTTTATTCAATAGATGATCTATTGCAAAGAAAAAGAAATACTACTTAGGTTCATACAATATCAGGAACATTCCAGATTTAATAAGTTCAAGGGTGAACAGTCATTCCAATCATCAGGTTTTATTGCAATATACGCTGTAATATTTTTTTTTTTTTTTTCATTGTAAAGTGGAAATCGAATGCATTTTTTTTTTTTTACATAAAACATAAATAAACACTATAACTCCGGCGTATATAATTTCTTAGAAGACTTTTGTCCATAAATAAATTTGTTTTTCTTTTTCTATGCAACATATGTAAACTTAAATTGCGGTAATTTGGAATCATTACTTTCATGAATTATTATAACATATCATTCTGTATTTATTACAATCACATTATATTCTTAAACCAAGTTAATCTATAAGCACAACTTTTTTCGTATTTAAGTAGAAGTGAAAACCATATTTTTTTCCATATATAATATATCTCCAAATCATAAAAAAAACTATAGCATTGTTTTATCCCTATCAGTCACTTGTCATTTCAATGTTTCTTTAATTCTAAACCGCATTTTATTCCAATTAAACGAGAGATCGCCAGCCTTCTTCCAAATTAACAGAGCCGAGATCGGACAAGCGCACGCATCACTCACTTCATATGTTTCAGTGTATCTTGTCCAGCGCTCTCTCCCGCCCGCCCGGCCAAGCACAATTCAGGCGTCGTTTCGGTACAATAAACTCTTTTTTAGGATGATATTCTATTGTTATTACCTTATAAAAGCATTTCTCGTAATTAACGGAAAGATAATTGCGCCATGAAACTGCATTGAATATGACGCTGAACTGGAATATTGCCAACTAAATCATGTGATTAATTTGCAAGATCTGGGAATGGCGGGGGAAAAAATCATATATATTCAGGTGGCAATAGATGAATTTTCTCTGCTTTGAATATTCATTACGTAGTCATTTTAAACAATTTCATCCTCGTTGAGTTATTGTAATTTGCAAATAGTATATTAATCAAAGGGTATCAGAACAGCTAGGCATTTCGTTCGCTGTGTATTTTTCTTCGTAAACGCGACTTCAATAAAATGTCTATGGTCAGGGGTCTCTAAGTCAGCTGGAGTGAGGGCAAGGCGATGGTGCTGTGTGTGTGTCTATTCATCTGTCTGTTTCTTTCAGTCTGTCTGTCTATTTATCTAATAATCATTTTTATTCCTGTTGTCTTTATCTATATATCTACCTCCCTCTCTCTCCCTCTGTCTGTCTGTCTGTCTGTCTGTCTATCTATCTATCTATCTATCTATATATATATATATATATATATATCTATATAAACATGAAAAGAGACGAGAAAGAGGAAACATGAAAAGAGACGAGAAAGAGGAAACATGAAAAGAGACGAGAAAGAGGAAACATGAAAAGAGACGAGAAAGAGGAAACATGAAAAGAGACGAGAAAGAGGAAACATGAAAAGAGACGAGAAAGAGGAAACATGAAAAGAGACGAGAAAGAGGAAACATGAAAAGAGACGAGAAAGAGGAAACATGAAAAGAGACGAGAAAGAGGAAACATGAAAAGAGACGAGAAAGAGGAAACATGAAAAGAGACGAGAAAGAGGAAACATGAAAAGAGACGAGAAAGAGGAAACATGAAAAGAGACGAGAAAGAGGAAACATGAAAAGAGACGAGAAAGAGGAAACATGAAAAGAGACGAGAAAGAGGAAACATGAAAAGAGACGAGAAAGAGGAAACATGAAAAGAGACGAGAAAGAGGAAACATGAAAAGAGACGAGAAAGAGGAAACATGAAAAGAGACGAGAAAGAGGAAACATGAAAAGAGACGAGAAAGAGGAAACATGAAAAGAGACGAGAAAGAGGAAACATGAAAAGAGACGAGAAAGAGGAAACATGAAAAGAGACGAGAAAGAGGAAACATGAAAAGAGACGAGAAAGAGGAAACATGAAAAGAGACGAGAAAGAGGAAACATGAAAAGAGACGAGAAAGAGGAAACATGAAAAGAGACGAGAAAGAGGAAACATGAAAAGAGACGAGAAAGAGGAAACATGAAAAGAGACGAGAAAGAGGAAACATGAAAAGAGACGAGAAAGAGGAAACATGAAAAGAGACGAGAAAGAGGAAACATGAAAAGAGACGAGAAAGAGGAAACATGAAAAGAGACGAGAAAGAGGAAACATGAAAAGAGACGAGAAAGAGGAAACATGAAAAGAGACGAGAAAGAGGAAACATGAAAAGAGACGAGAAAGAGGAAACATGAAAAGAGACGAGAAAGAGGAAACATGAAAAGAGACGAGAAAGAGGAAACATGAAAAGAGACGAGAAAGAGGAAACATGAAAAGAGACGAGAAAGAGGAAACATGAAAAGAGACGAGAAAGAGGAAACATGAAAAGAGACGAGAAAGAGGAAACATGAAAAGAGACGAGAAAGAGGAAACATGAAAAGAGACGAGAAAGAGGAAACATGAAAAGAGACGAGAAAGAGGAAACATGAAAAGAGACGAGAAAGAGGAAACATGAAAAGAGACGAGAAAGAGGAAACATGAAAAGAGACGAGAAAGAGGAAACATGAAAAGAGACGAGAAAGAGGAAACATGAAAAGAGACGAGAAAGAGGAAACATGAAAAGAGACGAGAAAGAGGAAACATGAAAAGAGACGAGAAAGAGGAAACATGAAAAGAGACGAGAAAGAGGAAACATGAAAAGAGACGAGAAAGAGGAAACATGAAAAGAGACGAGAAAGAGGAAACATGAAAAGAGACGAGAAAGAGGAAACATGAAAAGAGACGAGAAAGAGGAAACATGAAAAGAGACGAGAAAGAGGAAACATGAAAAGAGACGAGAAAGAGGAAACATGAAAAGAGACGAGAAAGAGGAAACATGAAAAGAGACGAGAAAGAGGGAACATGAAAAGAGACGAGAAAGAGGAAACATGAAAAGAGACGAGAAAGAGGAAACATGAAAAGAGACGAGAAAGAGGAAACATGAAAAGAAACGAGAAAGAGGAAGCGAAAGAGGAAACATGAACAGAGACGAGAAAGACGAAGCGAAAGAGGAAACACGAAAAGAGACGAGAAAGAGGAAACACGAAAAGAGACGAGTGTCATGTATAATTCGTCACCTGCGTTCGTTTTTTTAACGCGGAATTTATGTAAAAGACATATATATGAGTGGTAGCAACAGTGACTCGCTATATGTATAACGTATACACGATATACCTGTGCTGTTATTACGGGAAAAATTCATTTCATGCGAGGGGGAAAAATGTTGCATAGATTGATATGAAATCGGAAAATAAATATATCGATGGGTAAACAATAATAGATAAACAGCCATGCATATATACATATATATCATCCAATCGCACAAAACAAATAAACATATTAAAAATTATTGCAACCGAATGCCCTGCGGAAGGTCGTGGGAAACTCGCCCTTCCGCAGTGGGAACGGAAGGGTGAAAATCCCTTACCCTTTTCCCTCGTTTGATCGGCTGTCATGGCTCCGGCTGCCAGTTGTAACGTCCCAACTTTTACTTTGATGTCTGTTTACATTTTTGATGTTTGTAAAGGTAAATTAGGTAGTTCTACGTTCCTCCATGGGCGATGAGCCGAAATGGCGTTAAGTTGACGCTCGGATGAACACAACGTGGAAAAAATGTGAACTTAATTGGAACTGCAACATTATGGATTTTATATGTCAAAGTGTGTGTGTCTGTGTCTGTGTGTCTGTGTGTGTGTGCGTATTAGCTGTGAGTATGTGTGTATATGTGTGTGTGTATGTGTGTGGGTGTGATCAAGTATGTGTATTAGCTATGTGTGTGTTTGAGTGTGTG
>BOPN01010789.1:17500-20311 GCA_017312705.2 Penaeus japonicus
TTTCTTTTTCTTTTCCTCCTCAAAGTCTCGGATGAACTTTTTTGAAAGTTCAGATATTAAAAAAGTTGAGAAATCTCGATTACACCGCGTTCATCATGCGTCTCTCGCATTAACATATATATATTAATGTCCCACTGGGAAATGCACGTATCTGGCTGCGTAGAATTTATATATATATATATATATATATATATATATATATATATATATATATATATATATATATATATATATATATATATATGTATGTATGTATGTATATGTATATATATATATATATATATATATATATATATATATATATATATATATATATATATATACATGTATATATATATGTATATATATATATATATATATATATATATATATATATATATATATATATATATATATATATATATATATGTATGTATGTATATGTATATATATATATATATATATATATATATATATATATATATATATATATATATATACATGTATATCTGTGTGTGTGTATATATATATATATATATATATATATATATATATATATATATATATATATATATATACATATATATATATATGTATGTATATATACATATATATATGTGTGTATATATATATATATATATATATATATATATATATATATATATATATATATATATATATATATATATATATATACACACACACGCACACACACACACACACATATATATATATATATATATATATATATATATATATATATATATATGTATATATATATATATATATATATATATATATATATATATATATATATATATATATATATATATGCACCGGTGAGTGCAGATCAACCTAAGTTCGAAACGAAATTGTCGGTCCAGGGACGGCGTTGTGGTGATGGTATATATATATATACCAGAGAGAGAGAGAGAGAGAGAGAGAGAGAGAGAGAGAGAGAGAGAGAGAGAGAGAGAGAGAAGAGAGAGAGAGAGAGAAAGAGAAAGTGAGAAAGTGAGAGAGAGAGAGATAAGGATCCCTTTAACTTAGTTCGTACTTTTGATAATTCCTCCATATAAGTTCATCCCAAAGAAATCAATACCCAATACCCAGCTATACCACACATAAACAGATAAAAAAAATCATATATAACACACCATACTTGTCCACCTTTAAAAAAAATTATATATATATATAAATATATAAATCCGCGTTCACCTATAATCACACAAGATCCATTCCTCCGAGATTCCTCCTGCCCCCCCCCCCCGAAGGCCCAGACGTATAACATCCTCAGAAGGTCCTGCGGGTCTCAGGAAGGAGGCGAAGGAGCCCCTTGAATGGATATCAGCTGACCCATAATAACTTCATTAAGATAAATCCGCGATAGGGCGCCAGGGCATCAGAAATGCGCTCAGGCCGCAGATCAGTTTTACATTGCTCGCTAGGGGGGACTCAGGCGCGCGGGTGGGGGTGGGGGGTAAGGTGGGGGGGTTGGGTAAGGTGGGGGATGGGGGATGGGGGATGGGTGGGTAGGTGGTGGGGGGAAGGAGGGGTAGGGAGGGTAGGTGGAGAGGGAGAGGTGGTGATGGATGGAAGGGGGAAGGAGGGGTAGGGAGGTAGGTGGAGAAGGGAAGGGGTGGGGGGGTAAGTAGGTGGTGGGGGAAGGAGGGGGGTAGGTTGGTAGGTGGAGGAGGGAAGAGGGAAGGGGAGGGGCTAGGTGGAGGGGCAATGCAGGGGAGGAAGGTGGAAGGGTAAGCAGGGTACTGGTTGGTAAAGCTGGAGGGGTACTGTAGAGGGGGGTATGAGGGGAGGGAGGGAGTAAGGAGGGTAGGGGTTGATGGAGGGGTATGATTAGGGTATTGTATGGGGGAGGTAAGGGGGTAATGGAGGGGGGGAGGTAGGGTGGAGGGGCAGGGTGGAATGGACAGTTGAAGGGCTAATCAGGGTAGGAAGAGATGAAGGGGTCAGGAGAAGGTGAAGAGGAGGGAGTAAAAGTTGGTGGAGGGGTAAGGGAAGGGAAAAGAGGTAGGTGGAGGGGTAAGGGGAGGGAAAAGACCTAGGTGGAGGGGTAAGGGGAGGGAAAAGAGGTAGGCGGAGGGGTAAGGGGAGGGAAAAGAGGTAGGCGGAGGGGTAAGGGGAGGGAAAAGAGGTAGGCGGAGGGGTAAGGGGAGGGAAAAGAGGTAGGCGGAGGGGTAAGGGGAGGGAAAAGAGGTAGGCGGAGGGGTAAGGGGAGGGAGAAGAGGTAGGCGGTGGAGGGGTAAAGGGAAGGGAAAAGAGGTAGGCGGAGGGGTAAGGAGATGATGGGGGAGGGAGGGGAGAGATGTCTAGCAGGAAGCCCTACTTCCTCGGATTTTGCTGATCTCATTATTGTTTTGTTGTTATTCAATATTTTCCCCATACCATTATCAACGAAATACGAATCCGTAAATGCACTTCCCGTACCAAGCAACACAACAGCAAACCAACCTAAAACAATAATTAAAAAAAGATAATAACAGAAATTCATTCATAAAATATATACACAAAAATAGATCGTAGCCCTCTAAGCCCCAACGTCTCAGGAGCGACACAGATTTCTGAAAAGTGTTCATTCATTTGTGAAAGTTCGTTCCGATTGCCAGTCCGCCGCTCCGAGAGTGAAGCACCGAATGACGCAACGCTAAAACCACGCAGGAAACAGAGCGTGGGGAGAACAAGGCGAGGAGACATAAGGATGATAAAACTGTTGGGGTAGTGATTATCTTTTGCTAGGGTTATCTCTTTCTCTCTCTCTGTCTTTATCTATCTCTATTTCTCTCTCTCTCTCTCTCTCTCTCTCTCTCTCTCTCT
>BOPN01010793.1:7500-20273 GCA_017312705.2 Penaeus japonicus
AAAAATGAGAACGATAACAACGATAATAAAAAAATACAAAGCAAAAATAACGATAACGACAATACTAAGATCCCCTCTAACGTGAATCACCACGGCGGTTACTCACCCATGATGCTCGCGTGACGTTGAGAAGTGCGCGATGGCTGTGCGGCGCCGTCGGGTGGTTGCAGAGCACGGAACAGCCCGGGTGTTCAATATACGGGGACCTCAGCACGCCATAGGGCCTCTGAGAGTACGCCGGACGCTGGACGATCTGAATGAACTCCATGGTCGAGGTCGAGAGACGAGCCTGCGCGAAGGAAATAGATGGTGGGTTGTGCATGATTGATGACTGTTACATGGGGATTTTTTTATTTATTTATTTATATATGTGTGTATATATATATATATATATATATATATATATATATATATATATATTTTTTTTTCTTCTAAGGAGGATTAAGGGAAATCGCTGGTTGTATAGGACAGTTCGAACACACACGATCTGGGTTGTCCATTGGTCTGCAATATCTATGCATGCAAGCATTCGACGGTTCCTAGATATATCGCAAAATTTCATTTGTCTGACGTAACTGAAGGTTCGAAATAACATCTCATAAGTTCACATTTTTCACAAACAAAGGATGGTTGTTGAGGAAATGATCACAGAGTTAGTGATTTTTTCAGCGAATTACATTTCTGTGCATGGAAGTCGCCGATATAACACAGCGGGCGCCCTAACTGCCCAAACTGCTTATCATATCTAATTTGCACAGTCTAACAGCAATATTCACTGTCAACTACCTGGCTGAAATGGCCGCCAATTGGCTACAAGATTGTTGAAAATGCCTCCCAATCAGATAAACTAAAACTTGACTGTTATTTCAGCAACTGTCGGTGAAGACTAACTGTCCGCATTGCGTATGAAGATGAACGGTCACGTTGGCCTCTGCTGGAACCGGGCGTAGCGTTAATGATTGATCGTAAAGATAATTAGGATTTCGATAATGATGATGAGTATGATAGTGGTCATTGTACCAGTGACAATGGTAACACTAATAACAACTATATTAACGACAATAACAACAAAAAACAAGAATAATGATGGTGATGATGATATTAACTACAATAACAATCACAATGATGGTCATAGTGGTCATTGTACCAGTGACAATGGTAACACTAATAACAACTATATTTACTACAATAACAACAAAAAACAAGAATAATGGGGATGATAATGATATCAACTACAATAACAATCACAATGATGGTAATACAATAACCAGAATAATTATAATGGTTCTGGTAATGAAAATTACATAGCAATTGTTGTGGAACAGATTGAAATAATGGTTATAATAACAATGGTATTTATCATTACAATAATAGTGATGACAACAGGAGCAAAAATGATAATTGCAGAAAAAATAGTTGGACTAATGACTGTGATATTGTATGCAATAATAAACGTCAGCAACAAAATGAACCTGTAAATATATATATATATATATATATATATATATATATATATATATATATTATATATATATATATTATATATATATATATATATATATATATATATAAATATATATATATATATATATATATATATATATTATATATATATATATATATATATATATATATTATATATATATATATATATATATTATATATATATATATATATATATATATATATATATATATATATATATATATCGGTGTTGATTTTTAAGAAGCTCATTGTAATCTTAAAACGGGGCCACGTAGCAAAGGTTCATTAATCAAATCTTCTATTTGCGTCAATTCCCGAAGAATAATTGAAATTTGCCTAAAGCAATTGATCCTAAAAGATTGAAAAAAATGTTGATTAAACGGTTTTGTGTTATAATGATGAATTAGAGCGTAGAAGAGAAGTCTGGGTACAAGCAACATAGTGTGTGTGTGTGTGAGAAAGAGAGATGGAGAGAGAGAAATGCAGAGTGAGAGGAAGAGAGAGAGATAAATAAAAGATAGACAGAGAAAGAGAGAGTGTGATGAGCGGGAACAGAGAAGCAGAGAAAGAGAAACAGTAAGACGGGATGGTGTAAATAAGAGTCTAAGAGCGGTATGCCGTGCAGAAAAAGACAATATTTTTTTTTAGTCTATTAAGTAGCTTAATATCCAAGATGATAGTATAAATGACATACAAACATTGTAACCCGTTATGTGTACACGATTGCAATAACTAATTAACACAAAATACATTAAATCTCAAAGTTAAATGCACTCAGAAAATTTGTTCTGGGATTTTCCTCCGTAAAATTATTTCACGATTACGAAAAGCAAAATTAACCTCTTGACATTAATATTACTGAATATTTATGGCAAATATATCCGACTATGTCCTTAAGGAGAAACTATATTCTGATTATATGCTTTTGGCCCGATTTTTCTTACCTATCTTTCTATCCCTTCATACACTCTTTCTTTCTCTTTCGTCACATACACTTCATACACTCGTCTTCTCTCTCTCTCTATCAATCTATCTATCTACCTATCTCTACGTTTCTCTCTCACTCTCGCATCTATCTACCTATCTCTATGTTTCTCTCTCACTCTCGCTCTCCTTTTCCTCCTCTCTCTCTCCCTACCCTCCTCTGTCCATGTGTGCGTATGTCTTCTTTTGAAATATAAATACATGTATGTGTTTGCACGTATGTTTGTAAACGGTGTTTGTTTTAGAATTTTCTCGTCTGTGTGCGCATATTATTCTCGAGCAAAAATAAGGGGCTGTTGATCATAATTATACAATTTCTTAGCAAAATTTGTTATAATTTTCTTTATTTTAAAGAATTATATCATTACGACTTCTTATTGTAATTGTGATCATTACCTTCGACGTTATTACTGCTTAGATAATTTGCAGGAACCCCAACAGACGAGGTCCCAGCCTATCTACTCACTGAGTGTACTTTACCCCACAGCCGTTGCGTTCCGTTGCGTTCATTTTCCCAAGATCCCCTCATCAAAGTCCCACGAGAGAGTGGGCTTCATGAACTTACAAAGAGCTGACGGTACAAGGAAAGCCGAAGCGATGGAGGCGGCGTTTGGGACTCGGCGAACTCAAAATGAAATTATGCTGAGGTAAGCTGTCCTATACAGTGACCCCTTTTTTATTGCGAAATCAGGGGCTGAATTCTTAGTGCTAGAACATTCGCCTTGATGCCATTGTTATGTGTGAGAGAGAACACTCCAGGCCATGAAGTTCCGACTCCATGACACTATGACGTCACATATTTATGACATGATATAGCCGCTTATATAAGTGAATTGATTATTCATTGAATGGTGAATAGCTCAGACAATATTAAACATCTGATCATCGCCAAGATGTCATGTCATAACAACTTGCGTGACGTTCCCCTTTATTACACTGTGTATAAGCCACTTTAACCACGATATTGCACACGTAAGCCACAAAAGTTTAAATTCTACCGACGATCACTACTTTCCATCACCTATAAGCCAATCAAAAAAAAAAAAAAAAAATCGTAGGCCAAAAAGGGAACAGATGAGAAAAATCATTCAAAGTTTATGTTAGGTTTAGGTTAGGTATACGTATGTGCCGAGATGCAGGATTCGGCGCCACCTAGCATGACAATTGCGCACACCCAATATTCCTAATATGACTGACTAATTCCCATAAACAAGAGTAACATGACTTATTTGCTCTCTGCTGCGCCATATGTTGTCTAACCAAACTCCGTTTTCTTCGCACCTTCACCGGCTTTATTCAGTAAACCTCACTGCAAATGGTCTTAATTAAGAAGTGACGATTCCCTAGAGAGGGGTTTACTTCAACCAGCATCGGGTACATTTCTCTCCTCCTCGTCAATCCCTCGTCAATGCTATAGGGACCCCTTTCCCCTCCTTTTCTCGCTTGATATTCATACCTTCTGTCTCTCTCCCCTCTTCTTTCATCTGCATGACGGCGTTAAAGGCAAAGGGCAAGATACAGATGTGGCATAGGAGTGGGCACGGGAGATGGGTCACTTGAGCGGGGTGACTGACGGTTTTCTCTGGTTTCTCGTTGATTCTCTTCTCCTTTTTTTTATTTCCCTTTATTTATAATTCTTGGATCTTGCTATTTGTAAGCTTTCCATTTTATCCTTGTACATGTGAGGCGTCATCAGGGGAAAATGCACATAAACACATTCTACAAAAGCAGCCTGACGTCTCTTTTTTTGACTGATGATGCTTGACTCGTCCCCATGGAAGTTGTCACATATCACCAGAGCTTCCAACCGAAAGCAAACAGTGTTGCAAGTGCAGAAAATATCGATATGCGTTTCCCTTTTCAGACGGAGCCATCCTGGGGCTGGATTCACTAGCATACGATGGTAAGGCATTTACCAGCTGTCAACTACCAGCGCGTTTACCAATCATGGCAAAGTGGGATTTATCAAGCGATGATAAGTCGCCTGGTAAGGGTAAATAGACTTTATCACCGTAATTTGATGGTAACTCTGGCAAATCAATTCCGCCAATCAGCGACCGCCGTACATGATTCTTTAAGCTCCTTTGACCAATCCCGTGACATGTAAACAAAGCCTGATCCAGCTGCGAGATATTCTTGTTTCAAGAAAGAAATGATAAAGATTTCTATACAAATTAATTTCCTTGAAAGCATATTCTATTGCATGATCCTATGGGTCATATATAATTTAATGGTTTTCAAAAACATACTATTTTTCTTTTTTATAAATTGCAGTCGAAAGAAAAGAAGCAATGGCTCCACGCAATGGTGTTATTTGTATCAACGTTTTCCAAAAAGAAATGCCAATTAAACCCTTCAAATGAGTAAGATTATGAATAATTGTGTGTAAATTAATGCAAACACAAAAATAATTTATATATTTATATGTTTACTGTTTTTTCAACTATGTCATTAAAATAAAATGCTTGAATTTGTCAAATTATTTATTCCATGTATTATTTTCAGTTATTGTAGGCCTATGAACATTATTCTCGCTTATTTCCTGTGAATTTTATTTATTTATTGTCATGCTTATATGAAAATGAACAGTTGCCATCACTCTGATCATAATAAGTGTACATGCAAACTAAAGTGTCCCCTTAAATGTTGATTTTTTGATGAGATAAAGCGAGATGGGAGAGTCGTCGCTGTAGTTGCCAGTGCTCCAACCACTGGTGAATTTAGCATTGTATTCTATCATGGTAAGTTGTTCATGAATACCGATGCGGTCTTTTTACCATCATAATTGTAGTTACCAGCGTATTTATCATGGTAAGTGCGTTAGTGAATCCGGCCCCTGGAGGACGTCCCTCTCCTCCTCCTCTCCCCTCGTCCCTCTCCTCCTCCTCTCCCCTCGTCCCTCTCCTCCTCCTCCTCTCCCCTCGTCCCTCTCCTCCTCCTCCTCTCCCCTCGTCCCTCTCCTCCTCCTCTCCCCTCGTCCCTCTCCTCCTTCTCTCCCCTCGTCCCTCTCCTCCTTCTCTCCCCTCGTCCCTCTCCTCCTTCTCTCCCCTCGTCCCTCTCCTCCTCCTCTCCCCTCGTCCCTCTCCTCCTCCTCTCCCCTCGTCCCTCTCCTCCTCCTCTCCCCTCGTCCCTCTTCTCCTCCTCTCCTCCTCCTCTCCCCTCGTCCCTCTTCTCCTCCTCTCCTCCTCCTCTCCCCTCGTCCCTCTCCTCGCGGTCTTTAAAACACCTACCATGTGTTCTAAAGTATTTTCAGATGTCCAAATATTACTGTGAGCGGGGTATCTGAGATTCATTATTTTTCACTCGTATTAGCCACAGAAGGTGTATCGGATAACCGTGTTTCAACTATATAGTTCTTTAGGGCTATTTCGTAAATCTTCAGACATAATTACAGGGATAATCATGTGTTTTTACGCACTTTAGTTCCTTCATATTTTTATGTGTGTGTTTGTGCATCCTCATTTCTTCTTTTCTTTAAGTTCATCACAACTTCCTCCCTTAATGACTGCAAAGCTTTATGTAGATCTATAATTTTCCAATTGTCCAGCTGTGTGTATATGTGTGTGTATGTATGTATGTGTTTATGTATGTATGTATGTATGTATGTGTATATGTATGTTTATGTTTATGTTGATGTTGATGTTGATGTTGATGTTTATACATATATACATATACATACATATATATATATATATATATATATATATATATATATATATATATATACATATATATACATATATATATATATATATATATATATATATATATATATATATATATACATACACACTATATACATATCATCATTGTTATAATTTTCATCTTATCCATCACCATAATGAAAAATATCATCATATCACTTTTATCATCATTATTGCTGTAAACGAAAAGCGCACGCGAATACGCGGACAAGTTTAATCAAGTATGCCTATGCTCATTTACGCAAACACAAGCTTATGAAATTATGTTTTTAGATCTTCCGCGTGCATGCATATGTCTGCAAACGTGGCGCTGCGTGCGTGAGGCAAGCAAATATTAAAAGCGAGATCGGGCCAAATATTAGCCTGGGGCTGGATTCACTAACATACGATGGTAAGGCATTTACCAGCTGTCACCTACCAGAGCGTTTACCAGTCATGGCAAAGTGGGATTCATCAAGCGATGATAAGTCGCCTGGTAAGGGTAAAGAGACTTTATCACCGTAATTTGATGGTAACTCTGGTAAATCGATTCCGCCAATCAGCGAGCGCCTTACATAATTCTTTAGGCTCCTTTGACCAATCCCGTAACATGTAAACAAAACCTGATCCAACAGCGAGACTTTTTTGTTTCAAGAAATGATAAAGATTTCTTCTGTGTTAAATTATTTCTATATAAATTAATTTCCTAGAAAGCATATTCTATTGCATGATCTTATGGATCATATATAACGTAATGGTTTTCAAAAACATACTTTTTTTTTTTTTTTTTTTAGATTGCAGTCGAAAGAAAAGAAACAATGGCTCCACGCAATGGTGGTGTTATTTGTATCAACGTTTTCCAAAAAGAAATGCCAATCAAACCCTAAGATTATGAATAATTGTATCTAAATTAATGCAAACACAAAAATAATTTATATATTCATATGTTTACTGTTTTTTAGCTGAATGTTATTAAAACAAAATGTTTGAATTTGTCAAATTATTAATTCCATGTATTATTTTCAGTTATTGTAGGCCTATTACGAAGCTGAATGAATATTATTCTCGCTTATTTCCTGTGAATTTTATTGATTTTTGTCATATTCATATGAAAATGAACAGTTGCCATCACTCTGATCATAATAAGTGTACATGCAAACTAAAGTGTCGCCTTAAATGTTGATTTTTTGCTGAGATAAAGCGAGATGAGAGAGTCATCGCTGTAGTTGCCAGTGGACATACCAGTGCTCCAACCACTGGTAAATTTAGCATTGTATTCTATCATGGTAAGTTGTTCATGAATACCGATGCGGTCTGTTTACCATCATAATTGTAGTTACCAGCGTATTTATCATGGTAAGCGCGTTAGTGAATCCGGCCCCTGGAAAGGAAGCTTATGTTGTCACGGGTCTTCAGGACGGCGGATTACGCTGTATGGTGGAGGGGAGATGTCGCCCTTATTGCACGCAGAGGAGAGAGGGCTGGTATTCACGGGTTGAAAGAGGGAGAAAGGTGGCGAGAGAGAGAGAGAGAGAGAGAGAGAGAGAGAGAGAGAGAGAGAGAGAGAGAGATAGACAGGAAGACAGAGAGAGAGAGAGATAGACAGGAAGACAGAGAGAGAGAGGGCTGGTATTCACGGGTTGAAAGAGGGAGAAAGATGGCGAGAGAGAGAGAGAGAGAGAGAGAGAGATAGACAGGAAGACAGGGAGAGAGAGATGGGAGCGGTAGGAAGAAAGAGATAGAGATGAAAGGCGAAAATAGACAGACTCCCAGGCGCATTCAAAGCAAAGGGGAAAAGAAAATGAGAATCTGTATTTTTGTCTATCTAATAGAACAAATAATCTATAGCTTTTATGTTTACACTAACGTACGTACGTGTGTGTGTGTGTGTGTGTGTGTGTGTGTGTGTGTGTGTGTGTGTGTGTGTGTGTGTGTGTGTGTGTGTGTGTGTGTGTGTGTGTGTGTGTGTGTGCATTTATAAAATTATACGATAGATATAGGAAATTATATGATAGATAGTTATAGATAGATCAATGAATAGATAGACATTCTACCATGTTTACATAACAGTAAAGAAGAACGTAATATACACAAAATATGAAAAGTACACAGCGTCCAATATCCCCCAATACCTTGGACTCCCATAAAGCTGAATTATCTTGAGATATTCATTGCTAGTATTACCATTTGTCACGTCGCGTCCGCATAGGCCAGGCTTTTTTTCTCGAGTGACACGCAATAAAGCTCAATTTCCGATCCAGACTTGCCACGGACAGTGTAGAAAATTAGATACTGACACGTTACGATCGGTGAAGAAACGTAGCAAGTGCCACTTTCCATCTTGTATCGTGCGTCAAGAAAATACGAATTCCATCTTGGCACTCGAGAAATAAGAAAGGAAAGGTGAGTGGTGTCTCATCATCCACTTCCCATCAGGTTTGTTGATTTCTGGATATCGATTCGAGGGTCAGACCGAGAGAATGTCGCAGATTCTGATTTTAAGAAAAGAAAAACGATTCCTTATACAAGAAATATATATATATATATATATATATATATATATATATATATATATATATATATATATATATATTCTTTCTTTTTTTCGTTTTCTTTTTCTATTTGATGTGTGGAGGAAATTTGGTGAAATTACATTCTATTTCAACTAGTAAGTGTGATTACCACATGACCTTTGACCTCTGATATTACGGTGGTGCTCTGATTCTAAAAATAGGATCAACATGACTTCTCACCTGCTTTTTATTATCCTCACGACCAACGTGAAATCCGAGAAAAATTGGGAAAGTTCGAATTCAAGTATTTTCCAAGATCTCTAGGACGCCTTTCGTCTTAATGTGTGTAATTGTAGGTCGCGTGAAATTGCAAGTGATGAGGAGTGTCGAGCGACCACTGCAAGAAGGGGAGAGGAAGAGATAAACATATTTTGAACAGAATGGAGAATAGGAGGAAGAGCGAGGGAAATAGGGAGAGTGAGAGAGGGGGGCGGGAGAAAACACAAAAAGAAAGAGAAAGGCTGATAGAGAGAAATAGAGAAAAGAGAAACATATTTTGAACAGAATGGAGAGTAAGAGGAAGAGCGAGGGAAATAGAAAGAGTAAGAGAGAGAAAGAGAGAGTGAGAGAGGGAGGAGGGCAGAAAAACACAAAAAGAAAGAGAAAGACTGATAGAGAGAAATAGAGAAGAGAGAAACACATTTTGAACAGAATGGAGAGTAGGAGGAAGAGCGAGGGAAATAGAAAGAGTAAGAGAGAGAAAGAGAGAGTGAGAGATGGAGGAGGGCAGAAAACACAAAAAGAAAGAGAAAGGCTGATAGAGAGAAATAGAGAAGAGAGTAGCAGACACCGTGACAAGAGATAAGTAACAGTCTTTGAGCCAAAAGGAGGAAAGGGGGAAGACAAAGACAATGAGCAAGGAAGTAAACAAAGGAGAGGAAGGGAAGGAGAACCTCGAGTACCGTAACCACCATCAGTGTCTCGCATGATGAATAATTTGCCAAGGGAATGCTGTGCAAATTGGGGGGAGTAGGAGGGAGAGGGAGGGGGGTAGAGATGAAGAGAGTGTAAGCGCAACTTTCCTTCCCTCTCCCCTTTTCGTCCTGATATTCTTTCTTCCTTTACTTATCAACTCCCTCTTTCTTTCCTCTTTTCGGTATTTTTAGCGGCCTTCCTTTTTTTTTTACTCCATTTCTCCCTCCTTCTACGTTCCTTTCGCTCCCTCTCTTCACCACCCTTGCCCCTCTTCTCATTTCTTCCTTCTCCCTCTTACCCTCCTCCTTCCTACTCTTCCCCCTCCTTCCCCCACCTTTCACTCACATTCACACCATCATCCTCTTCCTATCCCCACCTTTCATCCTCCTTCCCTTCCCCCCCACTCTTCACCCTCCTTTTCCCATCCCTTCTTCCTCCCTCCCAACTATTCACCCTCCTTCCCCTTGCCCTCCACCTTCCTTCTCCCCACCCCCTTCCTTATTAATCCCCCCTACCCTTCAACCTCCTCCTCCCTCACCTCCCCCCTACCCTTCAACCTCCTCCTCCCTCACCTTTCCCCCCCCCCTCCCTTCAACCTCCTCCTCTCTCACCTTTCCCCCCCCCCCTCCCTTCAACCTCCTCCTCCCTCACCTTCCCCCCCCCACCCTTCAACCTCCTCCTCCCTCACCTTCCCCCCCCCCCACCCTTCAACCTCCTCCTCCCTCACCTTCCCCCCCCCTACCCTTCAACCTCCTCCTCCTCCCTCACCTCCCCTCCTCTCCTTTATCCTTCACCCTTCAACCTCCTCCTCCCTCACCCCCCCCCCCCCAGCATCCCGTGGCGGCGGCAGCAAACACTTGGGCGCATGCAAGACCCTCGTCAGGTCCTCCGAGGTGGGTTTCCGAGAGAGGAGACGGATTGCCGAGATTCAGACCATCATATTCGACGAGAAAACAATGATGGATGGAACGAGGAGGAGGGAGGAAGAGGAAGTATTGCGCGGACACAAAGAAAGAAGCGAGAGAGGGAAGGAGGGAGGGAGGGAGAGGGAAGGAGAGAGAGGGAGAGGGAATGAGAGAGAGGGAGAGGGAATGAGAGAGAGGGAGAGGGAAGGAGAGAGGGAGGGAGAGAGGGAGGGAGAGAGAGAGAGAGAGAGAGAGAGGAGAGAGAGAGAGAGAGAGAGAGAGAGAGAGAGAGAGAGAGAGAGAGAGAGAGAGAGAGAGATAGAGAGAGAGGGAGGGAGAGAGAGAGGGAGAGAGAGAGAGAAAGAGAGAGGGAAAGAGAGAGAGAAAGAGAGAGAGAAAGAGAAAGAGAGAGAGAAAGAGAAAGAGAGAGAGAAAGAGGAGGGGGGGGGGGGTGTTGTGGTACCCGTGACTCGTGTTGGGGGATAGTTAGCGTTTTTTTCCTATTTCCTCATTCTAATTGGCCTCTTTCCCTTCGCAATGGATATGGATCTACTTGAGAAAAAAAAATGTTTCTTTTTCTTTAAATCTAGTCCTTTCTTTCTTTCATTCTCTCTCTCTCTTCCCCACCCCCCCTCCCTCTCTCTCTCTCTCTCTATCTATCTATCTATTTATCTATCTATCTATCTATCTATCTATTTATCTATCTATCTATCTATCTATCTATCTATCTATCTATCTATCTATCTATCTATCTATCTATCTATCTATCTATCTATCTATCTATCTATCTATCTCTCTCTCTCTCTCTCTCTCTCTCTCTCTCTCTCTCTCTCTATCTCTCTATCTCTCTATCTCTCTATCTCTCTCTCTCTCTCTCTCTCTCTCTCTCTCTCTCTCTCTCTCTCTCTCTCTCTCTCTCTCTATCTCTCTATCTCTCTATCTCTCTCTCTCTCTCTCTCACTATCTCTCTCTCTCTATCTATCTATCTATCTCCGATTCTTTAACTTCCCCTGTTACCCTTTCTTATGTCAGCATATTTCTTTTTAAGAATATTATTTCAGAAGTTTTCCGTTCTCAGAAGATTTGTTTCTTCTTTTATAACTTTTCTTGCCAAAAGAAAATCGCAGCTCGCTGAAAAATATGAAGTTCTGTTCCTTTTTCTACATTTTTCATATTGAAGTCTTAGGTCTCGGCAGCAGACAGTCTTACACAATTTAATTCATGTAAGTACTCACCATATTAATGACGCAAAGAGAACCAACATGTTGCTCGTGATTTTTTATGGCTGTATTTTCTTATTATCTTTATTCTTTGTTTACTACTAGTGCTTTAATTGTTACTTTCATCATCATTATCATCAGCGGTATCATTATCATTATTGTGATTACTTTTGCTTTGCCATTTTATTGTACAATTAATTGTCATCGTTCTGACGGTTACTGTCACTATTCTTTTTCTTCTTCTTTTTCTTTTCTTATTCCTCTTATCATCATTATCATTGTTATTATTACTTTTTATTATCATTGTCATTCTTAGTGTTATTATAATTATGAATATAGCTATCCTTATTATTGTTATCATTACTTTTTATTGTATAATTATTATAAATATCATTAATATTAACTTTATTACTATCATCATCATCATTATCATCTTTATGACTATCATTATCATAATTATCCTTATTGTTGTTTTTGTTGTTATCATCATCGTTATCATTATCATTATTACTACTACTATCATTCCTTTTATCGTTATGATCATCACTATCATTACTATCATTATCATCCTTGTTATCAATATCATCTTTATATAAGAACCTTTACTATACTATCCAAGAACTGAAAAAGCCTCTACAGACCACCATTGAATAAGACTGACATAAGATCTCGCCCTCGAAAAATTCTTAAACTGGCTGAAATTGCATTCCACAATTCTGACTCGGAATATGTTTAACTTTTGACATTAAGCCACCCTAACGAGGACTGGGCTGTGCTCCACCCTGGGCACGAAGTCACGAAATAGTATTTTTGTGGGTTTTCACCTTTTCTTTTTTCTCCTCTTCCTCTTTCTTATGTATAAGAGTTTCTTCTTTTTTCCTCAATGCTTTTTGGTATTTTCTGGTTTTCTTTCTTCTTTTTTTTCTCTCTATCTTTATATTTTTCACTAATGTTTTTGTCTCTATTCTTCAGGTTCAAGTATTTCTTTCTTGTGTGTATATATATATA
>BOPN01010796.1:5000-10000 GCA_017312705.2 Penaeus japonicus
CCTCCTCTCTCCCTCCTCCTCCTCCTCTCTCCCTCCTCCTCTCCTCCCCCCCCTCCTCCTCCTCCTCCTCTCTCCCTCCTCCTTCTCTCTCCCTCCTCCTCCTCCTCCTCTCTCTCCTCCTCCCTCCTCCTCCTCCTCCTCTCTCCCTCCTCCTCCTCCTCCCTCCCTCCCTCCTCCCTTCTCCTCCCCTCATCCTCTTCCTCTCCCCTCCTCCCTCCTCCCCTCCTCTCTCCTCCTCCTCCCCTCCTCTCTCCTCCTCCTCTTCCCTCTCCCTCCTCCCCTCTCCTCCTCCTCCCCTCCTCTTCCTCCCCTCCTCCTCTCCCTCTCCCTCTCCCTCCTCCTCTCTCCCTCCTCTCTCTCTCCTCCTCTCTCTTCCTCCTCCTCCTCCTCCTCCTCCTCTCTCCTCCCTCTCTCTCCTCCTCCTCCTCTCTCCCTCCTCCTCCTCCTCCTCTCTCCCTCCCTCCCTCCCTCCTCCCCCCCTCTCTCTCTCCCTCCCTCCCCCCCTCCCCTCCTCCTCTCTCCCTCCTCCTCCTCCTCCTCTCTCCCTCCCCCTCCTCCTCCTCCCTCCCTCTCCTCCCTCCTCCTCCTCCTCCTCCCTCCTCCTCCCTCCCTCCTCCTCCTCCTCCTCTCTCTCTCTCTCTCTCTCTCTCTCCCCTCCCCCTTCCTCCCTCCCCTCTCTCTCTCCTCCCTCCTCCTCCTCCTCCTCTCTCCCTCCTCCTCCCCCCCTCCTCTCCCTCCTCCTCCTCTCCCTCCTCCTCCTCCTCCTCCTCCTCCTCCTCCTCCTCCTCCTCTCTCCCTCCTCCTCCTCCTCCTCTCTCTC
Source organism: Penaeus japonicus (assembly GCA_017312705.2). Lineage (NCBI taxonomy): Eukaryota > Metazoa > Arthropoda > Malacostraca > Decapoda > Penaeidae > Penaeus > Penaeus japonicus. The sequence goes on from BOPN01010796.1 coordinate 5,821, forward strand.
CCTCTCCCTCTCCCTCTCTCCCTTTCTCCCTCCCCTCAGCTCTCCTCCTCCTCCCCTCCACCTCTCTCCCTCCTCCTCCTCCCTCCTCCTCCTCCTCCTCTCTCCCTCCTCCTCCCCCTCCTCCCCCTCCTCCTCCTCCTCCCTCTCTCTCCTCCTCTCTCCCTCCTCCTCCTCCTCCTCCTCCTCTCTCCCTCCTCCTCCTCCTCCTCCTCCTCCTCCCCCCCCCTCTCCTCTCCTCCCCTCTCTCTCTCTCTCTCTCTCTCTCTCTCTCTCTCCTCTCTCTCTCTCTCCCTCCTCCTCCTCCTCTCTCTCCTCTTCCTCCTCTCTCCCTCCTTCTCCTCCTTCTCTCCTTCCCTCCTCCTCCTCCTCTCTCCCTCCCTCCCCTCCTCTCTCCCTGCTCCTCCCCTCCTCCTCTTCCCCCTCTCCCTCCCTCCTCCCCCTCTCTCTCTCCCTACCTCCTCCCCCTCCCTCTCTCCCCTCCCTCCCCTCCCTCTCTCCCTCCTCCCCTCCCTCTCTCTCTCTCTCCCTCCCTCCCCCCTTCTCCTCCCTCCCCTCCTCCTCCTCCTCCTCCCTCCCTCCTCCCCTCCCCTCCCTCCTCCCCTCCCTCCTCCCTCCTCCCTCTCCTCCTCTCCCTCCTCCTCCTCCTCCTCTCTCCCTCCTCCTTCTCTCTCCCTCCTCCTCCTCCTCTCCCTCCTCCTCCTCCTCCTCTCTCCCTCCTCCTCCTCCTCCTCCTCTCTCCCTCCTCCTCCTCTCCCTCCTCCTCCTCCTCCTCTCTCCCTCCTCCTTCTCTCTCCCTCCTCCTCCTCCTCCTCTGGGCTCGGCTAAGGGGAGTCTCGCATGGCCGGATGGGGATATAATGCTGGTATTGGTATGTGGTTTGCGTATTATGACTAACTGCTGTATTGTTGTCTTCATTTCCTCTATTGTTATTGTCGTTGCTGTTATTATCATATTTGTTATTGTTATTGTTATCGTCATCATTATTATTATCATTATCGGTATTATCATTACTATTATCACTGCTATTATGATAATCATGATTATAATGATGATGATTGTTATTATTATGATTATTGATATCAATATGGTTATATTTATCATCATTATTGTTACCATTAAAATTGTTGGTATTATTAATATCGTTATTATCATTATCATTATTATTACTATTAGCATTGTTGGCATTATCATCATCATTATTGTTATTATTATTATCATTATTGTTATTATCATTATCACTTTCATTATTGTTATTATTATTCACATTTTCATTATTGTTATCATTATTACCGTTAAAACTGTTGGTATTATCATTATCATTAATATTATCATTATCATTAATGTTATCATTATTACTACTATAGTTGTGGATATTATCATTATTACTATTATCACCATTATCATTATTGTTATTATTATCATTATAATCATCATTGTTATTATCATTACATATTGCCACACTGCTTCCTCAGCAGCAAAAGGTCATCGGAATATTCGTGTGTTTTCTTGTGTTTCCTTTCGTTGTTTTATTTTCAACTTGCACGAATCCTTCACAATCGTTATCATTATTTCAATTTCATTGTCATGTTCTTCTTTGTCTTATCATCATTGTTATTGTTCTTTTGTTACCTTTTGTATTATTGTTTATGTTATTACTTCTATAATAATAATGATTTCTGATACTAATATCACTGCTACTGCAACTGCTTTCATTATCATGATCACATGAATGATTGTGATTATGATGATAATAAAGATAATAATGATGATTCTGATAATAATAATAAAGATAATGACAGTAATTATGATACTGGTGTAAATAAATAAGTATATATATATATATATATATATATATATATATATATATATATATATATATATATATAGCAATGATAATGTTGATGATTATAGTAATTTTGATAATAGCAATAATGATAATAATGATGATAATGATAATCATATTGATAATAAAGATGATAATAATGATAATGATAATAACAGTAGTGATAGTAATGATAATAACGATAATGATAAACATATAATAATGGTGATAATAATGATATGCTGATGATGATGAAGATAAAGATAAATTGAATGATATTGATATGATAATAATGATGACAATAATAAAGATAATGATAATAATGCTAAAGATGATAGTGATACTGATAATGAAAGCAACGATGATATTGATAATGATTATCATAATGATAGCATTTATAATAATTTTGATAATGATGATAGTAATAGTAATAATAACAATAATGAAATAAAGAATGTTGCTTCCAATTAATGATGATGATGGAAACTTTTATCTGTATTTTTTAAAAATTATACATAAGCTCCTTTTTTCAGAACATATTGGGTCTGAGGCCAAAAAGAAAAAGGAAAAAGGAAAAAAAAAAAAAAAGAAATCAATACTACCATATTTTTTGTCAGTTGCAAGATGACGAAAATCAGTCGTTTGGAATATTAATCAATCAATCTATTTATTTATATATCTGTCTATCTATTTATTTATGTATGTATGTATCTATTTCTCTGCCTATCTATCTATTTATCTATCTTTATGTACATACATATTAGTATCATTATCATTTTTTTTATCTCTTTTTTATTCAGTTACATAGCCTGGACCACATCATATTTCAAAGGTAACAGCATCCCACGTTCCTAAAAGTGTCTAAGAGACGTCGTTTATCAGATGTATTCTGGTGAAAAAAATGAATAAATAAATAAATAAAAACGGACCCATAGTACCTAGATTGCTTGGCATTTGGACATAGTGTGTTTACGACCTCCATTTCTGCTCGACCTCGTTTTAAGGACCAGGCTCTGTGATTCCTTCACCTTCTAGTTCCCTTCTTTAACTAAGGTTGCTTATTTGTGGAAGGTGAATCGAAACCAGCATATTCTTAACAAAAGCGACAACCGCAACCACCACAGCAACAACTACTACTATTATTGCTACTACTACCTCTACTACTGCTGCTACTATACCTTCTCCTACTACTGCTACCACTATTACTTCTACTACCACCACTACTACTACTGCTACCACTACTACTTCAACTATTACCACTACTATTATTACTACTAACACGACTACCACTACTACTACTACATCTACTACTGCTCGTCTGCGACCGCTAGTCCACGTGGAGGAATGATAGGAGGCATCTCAACCCTAGTTGTTGTTTTTGTCTTTGGTATGACTTCAGAGAGCATTAGCTTCAGAGAGCTTTGACTTCAGAGAGCATTGAATTCAGAGGGCATTGAATTCAAAGAGCTTTGAATTCAAAGAGCATTGATTTCAGAAAGCATTGACTTCAGAGTGTGAGGGGTCGCTCATAAAAGGTTTTTGAAACCAACGTCTGGTTTCTTGATTCCTTTATTGACGGGTAGCGGCACAGATGATATGTTAATATTTACTTGGTAGCGATGGCTTGGCGGACGTCTTCTGTTAGGCTACGCGTGTCTGACGGGCAAGGCGGGGGTCAGCGGCGGGGGAGCAGACCACTCCCCGCCGGACAGAGTGTTCCTTGACGGAGTGTGTATCCGAAGGGTGAGTGTCCAGGTGTGTGAGTGAGTGGGTGAGAGAGTGTGTCTGACCTGAGGTGGCTTTTTATCTGACCAGCGGGGTCGCTATAAATAGATGCCTAGTTTTCGTCGTCTTTATAGCATCTTGACCACGTGGCTTTCTTATGTCTCCACGTGGTTTCCACGTGATCTCACACAGAGAGCATAGACTTCAGAGAACATGGAGTTCAGAAAGCATTGAAGTTTTGCAATCTAATGTTATCGAAATTCCGTGGTCTAGGTTTCTGGTTCGTTCTGCTTTCTGAACTCTCTCTCTCTCTCCCTTCTATCTATCTATCTATTATATATCTATTTCAAACCCCGAAGACATGGGACTACAGGGTGTCGAAGCAAACTATCTTTCCCCTGCTTCCAGAATATTCGAGGTCCAATCGTGCCTCATTTGCTATCTGTTATCTGATTAATAGGTTGATCTCTTGCTTTCCACTGACAACGAAATTAAGTATATTGTAACGTCATTACAGAAACTTTCTTCCAACAAGCTAGGTGTTGCTTCTTGTACTTCATCATGACTTTTACTATTACTACTACTTCTACTACTATTTCAGACTACTACTACTACTTCTACTACTATTTCAGA
>BOPN01010797.1:5000-7500 GCA_017312705.2 Penaeus japonicus
AGAGGACGTCAACAGCTTTCAGTGACTTTTAGTGTTGCAATTATTTTTTTTCCAATCTCTTTGATTATGGCTAAACTTTAGAGATCTGAGACTCTTTTCTACTTCGGCTATCTGTTTTTCACTATTTTTCTGATTATTTAAATTAATTATTGTGATTTCAATTATGTTGTGGTCTAATTGAGCTGTATAAGTTGATGATATGTTGTGTACATCTTCCCCTAGACTAATGAAAACAAGGTCCAGTGTATTTTCTTCTCTTGTAGGAATTTTGTGATTTGGTTAAGGTAAAAATTTTCTTCAAAATCTAAAAGCATTCTCGATTGTTGTTTTTCATCTTTAGTGGCACTTGCTTCTATCTTTATTTTCTTTGTTTCCCAGTCGATAAAGGGGAAATTAAAATCGCCAAGTATCATACTTGCTTCAATTTCCCTTGTATTGACAATGTAATTACTAATAATGATTAGTGATTCATTGAAATATATTTCTGTTGTTCCAGGAGGTCTGTATAAAATAATGATAGCTCTTTTGTATCTTTTCGCAATACCCCTAGTATTTCTACTGTATTATTAGAGTATTCTATTACAATATCCCTACTAGTTGCTAATTCTTTCCTGATATTAAGAGCTACTCCTCCTCTGCTTCTCTTATTTCTATCTTTCCTTATTAGCTCATAGTTATTAATTTTAATTTATTCATTTTTTATGTCTTCATTCAGATGAGTTTCTGTAAGAGCTCTCATTGAGTAATTGTTGACAAATTGACAAAAAACAGAAGTTGCAATGAACCAACTGTGTACATTGAAAATATATCTATTATCCCTTTCATAAAAAAATACTAATTTGATAATTTCAGGTACATTTCTTTTCATACAGTTGGAATATAAGACAATAAAACATATTTCTCTTCTTTAACCCAAAGTTCCACATCAAGATTCAATGCTGAGGTATATTTTTTATTACACAAAAAACACTTACATTAACAAAAACTTGCAGAAATAACTTCAATGCAAGATATTTTTCATTAAAACAAACACTTAAGTAACATCAAACATTAATCCTTATTTACTGAAAAGAAACAAAAACTATTTTTTCTTTTCTCAAATTTCTTCATTAACAGAAACGTTTTATTTTGTAAAACTACAGTAATTGTCAAATATTTCATTGCAAATGGAAAAGCGAATAACAAATTCTTTCATGTGAAAGACAAGCCTTGGACGTTGCACTTCTAAATGGCGTATTTCATTTTTACACCACCTTTGACAAGTAGATACTGACTGAATACTATGTTCATTAGATGCTAAGATGTTTTTTTTTAATCATAGTTATACAAAAAGCAGAATCAACTCTCATTGCACAGTCAGAGGAACCTCTTGCCAGATCTCTTTAAGTGATTCTCAGTCTTCAGGCGACACTGTTTTGGTACAGAGTTCTTCTTCATTGTCCCTGTAGCTCCCATTTCTAATGATGAGAGAATTTCTCAGAGCTTAGGTGTAGTAAAAAACTATCAAAGAAGACACTAGTCCCTCTATTGACTGAGTTTACAAATCTTCAGACTGCAGCTTCTCCTATTTTAAGGGTATCCCACTCTGGAAGATAAAGTCCAGTTCTTTGCACACTCAAAAGTAAGTCTTCCTTACCCTGAAAGAACTCAAAATCTAGGACTTGGCCATCACTACTAGCTAAAACTGAGACATACTGATGTCTGTCTAACACCAAACAGTGTGAACGAACATAATCTATGAATGATCTTATCTTATGAAATTTGTCTGTTTTCCTCTGTGATGCATTCAACAGACTCTTATCAAAAACTCTCAGAGAAGCTTTGACTGCTGAAAACATGTCACGAATAATGACATAATCTATACAAGAACCCCTTGTGTTCTTTTGTTAGTACATTTTAATCATAGAGATCTTAACACTGACATAAGGAAATTTATTCCTACAAACTTTTTCATTTGATCTACTGTTAGTAGTGGCTTTCCTTGTTTGGACATGTGTTTCTATAGTCAAGGCATCGAAAATTTCAGATGAGAGATAAGCCATGAAATAATCTACAGGTGAGAGAACTGTGGGTTGAGAATTAGTTCTCTGAGAATGATTATCTCAACATCTACAGTAAATCTATGATTGAAGTTTATATTCATTCTGAAAAGATAACATCCATTACTATTGAGATTTCTGCTGGGTCCAGTCTGTGCAGCTGCAGTGCTACTTGTAACTTCAAGGGACCTTCTAGTAGTATGATTTTCATCTCCGTTGCTCTTCATCAGACTCAGATGCAGTACTCTCAGTGTTGGCACAGAGTTCAGGGAAGAGTTCTCTGGAGATGAAGGCCAGTCATGAACATCAGATATGCTACTCAAATCAGAATTGCTAAATACTACCAGCAGTCGCTGGTATTCTTCTGAAATGAAATAGATTGTTAGTCAAATATATTAATGTATACTTCATATTATTCATATAAAATGTATTCTCATATCTCATAAGTTCTATATATTGCC
>BOPN01010797.1:17500-20231 GCA_017312705.2 Penaeus japonicus
AAAAAGAAAAACATACGCTACACCTTTGATTCTACTACTTTGCTAGTTTCATCTGTATATCATATAATTTTTTTTTTTTTTTTTTTTTTTTTCATCAGAGGATATAACATTACTTTGGATCTTAATGCTTAACCTTCTTTAACATTATTCGATGTCATTTGTTATAAAACAAATATTTAAGATAACGAATCAAACCTTAGTTGACGCATAAAATGTATTTTGTTGCACTGAACTCAAAGGTTGAACTCGTTGCTTTACTCTTGTGCTTTACCCCTGTTTGTTGCTTCTACTACCTTTTTTAATTTTTTTAGACAAAAAATCAGAGCTTAGACTAAAGCTTGTCCGGAAATCTTTTTCAAACAGCAACAAAAGAATATATAAATACCCACAAACTCTGTGCGAACACCTCGTAAGAGCCATTATATGATACTTTTTTTTTTCTTTTTTTTCTTTTTTTTTACTTTATTGATAGAGTTATGTGTAATAGTTTCGTCTAAGTGACAAATTGGTTCATCTGCATAAGGTAACCAATGCCATATTTTCCCCTACCAATTACGATAAAATGGTATTGGAAGTTCTACCTGTCTTTGTTTAATACCCTGACCAAAAATGTATAAAATCAATAGATTGAACCTTTTGTTATTACCCGATTATTGCGTATCTTGATATACCACCGGATGCTCTTCCAGCCGCCAACTCTCCCCATCTGGGACCGGCATCTAAGCATCTATAATTACTATCCTAATGAATATGTATACACGCACATCTGTACCCAGACACACATTCGATATTGGAAATAGAAATACTTACGTAAGTATATTATCCTGAGCCTAAGAGGGTCAGAATATGAATTAATTAGTAACAAGCTTCTTCATGCCTCATCTTATGGGGAATTGAATGCAGATGAACATATCAAAAATCCCCTAGAACAAGAAAACACTATATACATATTGTGTGATTTTCATTGCTGTTTTGTTAATGAGGCAGGGTTTTCCATGAGAATTTCTGCATAACAAACCTAGCATCATTTCATTACCCTCCGTCTGTCTCTTTCTCCTGCCTCTCTCTCCATGAGTTTCAAAAAAAAAAAAAAAAAAAGAAAAAAAAAAGTAAATAGCTGCTATTAGCGATGACAACAGTACGATCTTGTATGCGATAATTTCAGGAATGACGACACGTTTTGATTGCCTTCCTAAGTCCTTGATGTTGCAAAAACCTGCTATTGCTTGACAGTTATGTTACCCAAGTTTATAAGTTTCTCGATAGACTTCGAACTCCTGGTCGGTATAAAAAGGTTTTACTGTACGGTGTTCTTGTAAACTGATTATGGAATTGACTACAGTGATGCAGTTCTAGCATATTCTAATAGCACCGACATCCAGTACAATGGCAAACTGCAAGATAGTAAATTCAGTTCAGCAAATCTTCGCCTTGTAATCTTATCGAGAAGCAAATATAAAGACAGATGCTTGTCACATGCAAGATCAATACGTATAATGTCTTTTATCAAAAACCTTGACGTTTCAAATCGACATTTAAATTCTAATTTCCTCGACCACGCTCATTTCCTCCTTGCTGGACTAAGGAACTCCTCAAAGACCATGTTTTCAAGCAAAGAAAGTAGCATATATCAATAGGAATGGTGCTCCAATTTTTCTTAATCTTTATACAAAAAAAAAAGAAAAAGAAAAAAGACACAAATGATTAAAAGGCCGAAATGAGAGGACCAAAGCACATCATAAAAAAGCGAACTCAATAACGGATGAATAACTAAATGGAGACACCAAATTACACGCACGTTTCACAAGCGGTTTGCTGACTTCCTGTTTCTTACCTGTCGCAAGACCTGCCTCTGACAGGGATGTAGCTGTGTGTCTGTAAGTCGCTCATGAAGACATGGGACTCCCATACGGTAAAGGAAGGTTATTGTGGTTCTGTTTACGTAAGAGTTTATATGTTATCATGAAGGTGCAATGATGCGCTCACAAACACGCAAACCATGCACATGCAATCGAGCACAAACAACTACACTCATGCACTCCCATGACCGGACAAATAGCTTCCCCCATGGTAAAAGAACTCCAAATGACATCGATTGTAGACAGAGTTTCTCCAATATCTGATAAAACTGCAATAATTGAAACCCGGAAAAGTGAAATTGCAACATATTGAAATGATCCGAGCATGATGCCGGGTCGCAGATCAGTATTTCTACATTAGTTACGTAGTGAATTGCAAGATAAACAATGTAAACTTGGTAACTGCGTTTCATAGTAGTTCGACATTCATCGAAGTGTTTTAGAATAAGAAAAAAAAAAAAAAAAAAAAAAAAAAAAAAAAAAAAAAAAAAAAAAAAAAAAAAAAGTAAATAGCTGCTATTAGCGATGACAACAGTACGATCTTGTATGCGATAATTTCAGGAGTGACGACACGTTTTGATTGCCTTCCTAAGTCCTTGATGTTGCAAGAACCTGCTATTGCTTGACAGTTATGTTACCCAAGTTTATAAGACTCTCGATAGACTTCGAACTCCTGGTCGGTATAAGAAGGCTTTACTGTACGGTTTTCTTGTAAACTGATTATGGAATTGACTACAGTGATGCAGTTCTAGCATATTCTAATAGCACCGGCATCCAGTACAATGGCAAACTGCAAGATAGTAAATTCAGTTCAGCAAATCTTCGCCTTGTAATCTTATCGAGAAGCAAATATAAAGACAGATGCTTGTCAC
>BOPN01010798.1:17500-20230 GCA_017312705.2 Penaeus japonicus
AACATTGATATATATGCAAACTTAATCTGAATCATGTTCAGCTCACTGCATTTAAATCTGTTGCTATACATTTAAGCTCTACACATTTAAGATTCTGAATTACATTCCATCACCTGTAATTTGATGATTATTTAACTTGACAAATGTATAACCACTCTTTAAGGTCAAAAATCAAATGGAATAGATGAGGATTATCAAAAATTTACTTAATCGAGGTGTTTGAATGAGACTTCACTGACGCTTGCATATTGCTTGATTGTGCTTTGAGTGGCCTGTTAATCCGACTGTGATTCCATTACATACAGACTGTAATTAGACCTAAAGTTTGAGACACAGTGATACTTCCTACAATCTACCGGTTGTTCTTCCTCGTTCGTATCATTTCTTAATTATTCAGGCCTAATAAAGTATAGAAAATGCTACTATCCCCTTAATCTTCACTCCTGTGACCTGGACTTTTGATATTTTGAAATTTACATATTTCTAATTGGAACACAAACAAATTTGCGTATTTCCATTCACATAAACTTATACAAAAACTATACAAATGACTATTGGTATATAGGCTAATGCCAAAGTTATACAAGCGACCGCAAAAATGTGTCATTTTTTATTAAAGATCTGTGATCATACTGCTAACAGGAAAACGGTAAAACAGCCTAAGGAGACTTTTATGAATATCATCATGTTTACGTCTCCAGTGATCTCGCAAAAATTCTCATCATATTTTAAACATCTAACAAAGTCACAGACGCAACGTTTAGAGAGAATAAGATTGATTTTTCTATATTTTTTGCATAAACAATTAGGGAAGAAAACTTACTACAGACGAAAAAGCAAAATGAAGGGCTACTCTCATGGTCTAGGAAATTACCGGAAACTGCTGCCACTTTGTTCGATTCGGTTGATAAGCTATTCTGCACATTCACTTATTTCATAATACGTGATGTGGTCTACCGACAGATACTGTAATGTAGCTACAGATTTATATCAAACTACGAGAAATATAAAATTATCCGAGGACCGTGCACTGACAGCGGAAAGTTTTATTCAAAGAAATTGTTAATAACTTTTCCTTAGAAAGAACTCAGGTTATCATAAAGATATTTCAGTGGGCTTTGTATGATTACCACTCGAACAGCCTTCCCTGTCTCGAGAAAGAATGAAGAAAAACGAATACTTCCTAATCAAAGGGAATGGTGAAGAGGTCACAATAATTGAAAATTCAAACAGCAGCAAGGGCCCGGCACTGTACTCATGTAAGTTTATTATCATTATTATTTTTTAAATTATTATTATCATATAGATATAAATCTGATTCTAAAGGATTCACCATTATGAGAAGTGAAGGATTTACCACAAATCTGTAACGGTCACCTTAGAAAAAATATGTATATATTTAGTAAGCTATTTATAAATCTACGAACCTATTAATTGATTGTTCTGTAGTTGGGATGTAATTCGACGAAACCATACATATCACTTACACAAAAATAATTCTTAGGAATAGAATTACTAACTGAATTATGTAAAGGGACCGGAGGCTCTTGACATTGCTTCACTGAATAGAGAATAAGTTTAACAAACATGTTGGACTATCCACTTGAGAATAAAATACTCAGTAATCATTAGGGTATGTTATCCTTTGTCGTTTTACACAGTGCATCAGGAAGTATACAAAAGTGTTGTTCTTTAGTCCTTGAGCTTATCTAAAGACCGGCCTAACCTGTCGACTGTTTTTTTTTTTTTTTTTTTTTTTTTTTATGATGAAAACCTACCCCTTGGCCCAGTTAGGGAAAGAGCCAGCAAGATTAGTTTTCTCTTCATTCGACTGATGTGAGCCCTGTGAAACCTACGAAACAATTCTCACAATCTTGTTTGGTGTAAATCTTAATCAATGAGAAACTGTTTGGCACGCTCTCCAAGTGATATATGTAGGGCAAGGCGAAACTATCCGATAGTTACAATATTTTTCAAAGCAATGTAACAAGACCCTTGCGAAGTATCCGGGTGATAGTTTTGTAATTACAGTTACTTTGTTATAACTGTGCTATTTTAATACAAAGCTAATGGCGAGGTGAATTATGTTGAATTTGATCATCTTTTCCCATGTCATGCTAAAGGGGTTCTAGAGTTCATTGAGAACACATTTATGCTAATCATTTTCATTATTTATCAGAGTTCTCTTGGAGGGAACCAGTCACATTGCTAGAGTTTGATAGAAGGTAGACATCTTGGCCCAACTTCGCTGATAGCTTGCTAATAGACTGGGAACCGGTTATGTCCTCGTTCAAGTTTGCTTCTGATGCCTCTTCTTGAATATCGCCAAACTATTCTAAGGGTCGCCACATTACTGCAGCTGGCCAGGAGAGATTGCACTCTACATATCACCTATGGGGCCGTTCTCACAGGAATGCGGTTCCCTTTCTAAAACTACTGTAGTTTTACCCAACAGTCTCAGAAAAAAAGTATTTATCTTTATTCTCTGGAACATAAAACACGGTTCATCAAGTCTCCAAGACCTCAGCCCCAAACCCCACTAATGCCATTAACACCCCTACGTCAAGGCTTCCTAAAGGAAAGATTATTATTGATTCGTAGATCTTTAATTCCCTTATTCCTCGATTGTTATCGTAATATATATATATATATATATATATATATATATATATATATATATATATATATTGTTTGGCATCTACAACGCAGGATTGATCATTGACGTTTTTT
>BOPN01010799.1:0-2500 GCA_017312705.2 Penaeus japonicus
ACCAAACAAACAAGAATATCGTTTCAACAACCATCTTGATTTTCATTTGGGACATATTGATCATTACGAGATGATCCTCAACAAAATGAAAATTTACGCTTACATCCTGCGAGTATAATTTCTTTTATCTATGCGCTTTGAGTGCTATTAAGCATACATTTAATCAGTAAAATGGACATAGAACTAAGCTCCAGAGTTTGGAAATTGGATGAAAATCTTTTCTCTTTTTTTGTTTTTGTTTTGGTCATCCACCTCGTCTGGATGATTGGCTTGGCTTCAATAAGCAATGCTGTGGGTAAATATATATTATATATATATATATATATATATATATATATATATATATATATATATATATAATGATAATAATTGCTACTGCTATCCTTCCGACGACCACTGTCCATCATTTCCCCAAGCCTCGTCTTCGGAAAGACAACTTCCGGTCTCCGTAATCTTCCCATAATCACATCGTCCCTTCTACCCCCCCCCCCTCCCGCCCATTCCCTTCACCCCCCTCCCCCCTCCACCCATCGAGTCATCAACAGCGGATGGAAGTGATCCTCGCCAGGGGATAAGAAGGGGAGAGGGAGGGAGGGAGGTTGAGGGGCACGGGGGGGAGGGGAGGGGGGCACGAGGGGAGAAGGAGGAGACAGAGGAGAAGGGTTGGCTTGGGGAGAGGGGAGGAGGGGGAGAGGGGAGAGGGAAGGGAAGGGGGAGAGGGTGATCAAGAAGGGCGATGCAAAGGGATAAAGGCGGATTAAATTCGCATCGTTGAGTCTAAAGCACTCGAGGATGATCGTGGTGACTTTATGGGAGAGGGAGAAGGAGGACGGATGGAGAGGGAGAGGGAGAGGGAGGACGGGTGGAGAGGGAGAGGGAGATGGAGGACGGATGGAGAGGGAGAGGGAGAGGGAGGACGGATGGAGAGGGAGAGGGAGAAGGAGGGCGGATGGAGAGGGAGATGGAGGACGGATGGAGAAGGAGAGGGAGAGGGAGAGGGGGAGGGATGAAGAGAGGGAGAGGGAGAGGGGGAGGGATGGAGAGAGAGAGAGAGAGAGAGGACCGATAGACAGGGAAAGATGGGGAGGGAGGGAGAGGGAGATAGGGAGAGGAGGAAGGATGAAAGGAGGGGAGATGTTCTCAGAGGGACAAGAGGAGGAAGAGAGGAAAGGGATATTGGAGAAAGAGAGATAGAGAGAGAAAGAGAGAAAAAGAGAGAGACAGAGAGAGAGAGAAGGAAGAAACATCTTAGCGTTCCCTCTCTCCCCTCCCCTCCCCCCCCTCAAGCACACAACTTTGATGTGCGGTATAATAACATCATCCTTCCCCCCCTTCCCTTACCCCCCTCTCCCCTCCTTCTTCCCCTTCCGCACCCCCTGCTGGTAGCGGTTTGTTTGTGTGTGGTAACGGCGCAGGTGGTATGGCTTCAATGCGGTCAGAGAGCGGAAGGACAGGGGTAGGGGCAGGGGCCAGGGGCAGGGGGCAGGGGGTAAGGGGCAGGGGCCAAGGGCAGGGGGCAGGGGGTAAGGGGCAGGGGTGAGCTCGGAAGCTGATAGGGGTCATTGGGAGGGAGAAATGGGGGTAGGGTGGGGGGGGGGGGTGTAGGAAGAAGGGCGAAGGGGAAGGAGGGAAGGAGGGAAGGGGGGGGGGGGAGGGCGGTAGTCACAAAAGACCATTCATGATTCGACAGCAAGAGAAAGAAAGAGACTTCGATGGTCGGTGAGATATGGCCCTTTTGATAGCCATGCGTTTTTCTCCTCTCTCTCTTTCTCCCCCTTTTTTTTATTGCCGACTGAGACCTGATGGGGCTCGAAGGGGTGGGTGGGGGGTAGGGGGAGGGGAATTGAGAATGAAGGAGGGAGAGAGGGAGGGAGGGAGGGAGGGAGGGAAGGACAGACGGAGAGGGGGGAAGGGCGCAGGCAGGGAGGGAGAATAAGAGAGCAGAGGTGACCGCCACACGTTTATATATACATCTCTTTTTGTGTCCCACGCGTACATATTTCACACAGATAATGCGTCCCTCTCCACTGGAGCGTTTCTGTTGCGTCTGTGCATACATGTGAGCACGGTTGTACTCGTGATAAAGAGCGGAAGGAGGGTGAGGAGGGAGATGGGGGGAAGGAGGGGGGGGGTGAAGGAGGGAAAGGGGTGAGAAGGGAAAGGAGGGAGGAGGAGAGAGAGAGAGAGAGAGAGAGAGAGAGAGAGAGAGAGAGAGAGAGAGAGAGAGAGAGAGAGAGAGAGAGAGAGAGAGAGAGAAGGGGGGGGGGGAGAGAGAGAGAGAGAGAGAGAGAGAGAGGGGGGGGGGGGGGAAGAGAGAGAGAGAAAGAGAGAGAGAGAGAGAGAGAGAGAGAGAGAGAGAGAGAGAGAGAGAGAGAGAGAGAGAGAGAGAGAGAGAGAGAGAGAGAGAGAGAGAGAGAGAGAGAGAGAGAGAGAGAGAGAGAGAGAGAGGGAGAGAGAAAGAGAGAGAGAGAGAGAGAGAGAGAGAGAGAGAGAGAGAGAG
>BOPN01010800.1:0-2500 GCA_017312705.2 Penaeus japonicus
GGGAGGGGATGGGGGTAAGAGAGGGAAGGGATGGGGGGAAAAGAGGGAGGGGATAAGGGGGAAGAGGGGGAGGGGATTGGGGGGAAGAGGAGGAGGGGATGGGAGAGAAGAGGGGGAGGGGATGGGGGGAAGAGGAGGAAGGGATGGGGGGGGAAGAGGGGCAGGGGATGGGGGAAAGAGGGAGAATGGAAGAGGAGGGGGGAAGAGGAGGAGGGGATAGGGGGAAGAGGGGAAGCCGAGGAGGGGATGGGAGGGAAGAGGAGGAGGGGATGGGAGAGAAGAGGGGGAGGGGATGGGGGGAAGAGGGGGAGGGGATAGGGGGGTGAAGAGGGCGAAGGGATGGGGGGGGGAGGAGGAGGGGATGGAGGGAAGAGGGGGAGGGAGGGGGACGTACGCAACAGTCCCATCCCATCTGCGAGTTTATAGACACGCGAAGCGGAACCTAACCTAACCTAACTCTGGGATAGAAACAACTTGACCTAAACACACGTTTAGTCCCAAGAACATGGCTGTCACATTAGCACTTTAACGCTGTAGGAAAAGTCTTTCTCACGAGCCGGTTTTCTTGCCGTAATTTAGAGTCTAATGGTTTCTCTTCATTCTAATGGGATCGTACTCTCTTTGGCCTCTTCATTGTGATGCTGAGACCCCCTAACTGCCCTTTGGATTGTTTTTCTTCCTTTTTTTTTTTTTTGACATCGTCTTATTTCCCTATCTATGTTTTTTTTTTATCTTTTTATCTTTTTCTTCTTCTTTTTTTATATCCTCTTATTTTTCTTCTACTTTTTGACATCGTCTTATTTTCCTATCTATGTTTTTTTTCTTTTTCATTTTTTTTCTGATATCCTCTTATTTTTCTTTTACTTTTTGACATCGTCTTATTTTTCTATCTATTTATGTTTGTTCTTTACGTTTTTTCCTTCTTTTTGAACGACTTCCTTCTTCATTACAGCCAGGGAAGGTCTTTTTATTTTATTACTTTTTTCATCTTTGCTTCCCGTCATTTTTCTTTTTCCATTCGTGGAAAAACGTTTTCTTCGTTCTCTCTCTCTGTCTCCTTTCCTTCTTTTCCTCCATGCTCTCTATCTCTTTTTCCTCCGCCTCCTCTTCCTTTTTTATTCTTTTTCCTCTTCCTCCTCCATCCCCCATACTCCTATTCCTATTCCTCCTCCTCCTCCTCCATACCTTTACCTCTTCTTCCTTCTCCTCCTCCTCTCCCTCCTGCTCTTCCACCGCTTTTATCTTTCTCTTCCTCCTCCTCCCCCTCCTCCTCTTCCATCCCCTCTACCTCTTCTTCTTCCTCCTCCTCTTCCATCCCCCTCTATCTCTTCTTTTTCCTCCTCTTCCATACCCTCTACCTCTTACTCCTCCTCCTCCTCTTCTTCCATCCCCTTTACCTCTTCTTCTTTCTCCACCTCCTCCTCCACACCCTCTACCTCTTATTCCTCCATCTCCTCCTCTTCTTCTTTTTCCATCCCCTTTACCTCTTCTTCTTTCTCCTCCTCCTCTTCCTCCTCCTCCTCCACACCCTCTACCTCTTACTCCTCCTCCTCCTCCTCTTCTTCTTCTTTTTCCATCCCCTTTACCTCTTCTTCTTTCTCCTCCTCCTCCTCTTCCTCCTCCTCCTCCTTCACTTCCTCCTTCAGCATCTCCTCTACCGCTTTCTTTTTCCCCAGGAAGGCTTTCAATTGTCACGAAAAATCATGCGTTATGCTCGCTCTGTATTTTCCCAAGCATGCCATTCACCTTCACCTATAATTCTTAATCACTTCTTACTCCCATCTTAATTCTAGCCATTTTTCTTGCTTATTCAGCCTGGCAATGACTCTCTAATTTTCCTTACAATCTCCTGCATTTCTTTGTATTTCCATATTTTCTAGATATTTGTTTCATTCTCCTTTTCATGTCATCATCATGATGTTTATAATGTTAAGGTTTGATTTAATATATATATATATATATATATATATATATATATATATATATATATATATTGTCATTATCATTTTCATTATTCTCAACTCGTTATCATCATTATTTATATTGTTAACATTGCTATAATTATTATTAGTGGTATCCTTATTAGTATCATTATTATTATTATTACTATTTTGACTATCATCATTGTTATCATCATCATTATCATTATTATCATTATCATCATTATTATAATCATCTTTACTATCATAATTATTATCATTACCATTATCATCATCATTTTCATGATTATTATCATTATTATCTCATGATCATCAACGTCACCATTGTCATTATCATTATCACCTACTTTTTTAAAATCATTATCGTTTTTGATATTGTAATTATTACCATCATTATTAGCACTCTCATTATCATTACTATAAACATCATCATCATCACCATTACTTTATCTTTTATTATTGTCATTATCATTGTTATTGTTGTTGTTTTGGTGTCTTATGATTATCATTATTATCATTATTTGCATTTTGCTTTAATATCATCATTGCTGTTATTCTAT
>BOPN01010800.1:7500-12500 GCA_017312705.2 Penaeus japonicus
TTAACGGTGTCTTGGTACAAATTTGAAGACTGTTGTATCATAACAAGCTATCGATGAAATCTAGGGAGTACATTTTTTTTTTTTTTTTTTTTTACATGAATTTAACATTTGAGAATTACGTTGACAACATTTATAAGAAAATAATGGATACATAGACATATGCACATATAAAGTGAAATCCTTTACAAAAAATAGATAAATAAAAATAAAGGAATGAATAAATACTGTTGTACAAACTCAAATTCTCAGCATTATTGAATAATTTTATATATGGGATTAAACTAACAAACCTCAGATGAAAAAGAACAATTTAATTTTGCTACAGGTGAGACATTAGGAAATGCAATAAAATTCGACCACAAGACCAATCAAACAAACAAACTGGATTGGCTGAAAGTCCAATACAAAGATTAAGTAATAAAGGCACATGTCTAGCCATGAATTCATGCAAGATTATCCTCAACAACATGTGACCAAAACAAGATAGGCTTAAATATTTGCATATCGAAAGGTCATATATATATAGAAATACAGACAAAACAAATACAGTTTCATAGATTCATGATCAAGATCTAGCTACGCAATACTAGAAATACTTCTAACTTTAATTGTTTCAAAGGGTAATCAAATGAAGGGCTAAATCATGAGTGACATATGAATATAGGACCAAACACTGTATTTTAGATTTTGTATCTCATTTCATTGTGCTATGTAATAACCATTAATGTAAAAAAAAAGAAAAAAAAATCATGGCTACTAATTGAACTATACGTTTTGAATTTGAATTTGAATTTGAATTTGCTCTCTCTGCCCTCTCCCTTGATATAACCGAGGGATACCCATTAGAGATAAAGCCTATTTTTGCTATTACTATTAGTACTTACTATTACCATCAGTCTTATCATTTTCATTTGAATGTTAATGAAATATGTATATCCACGTTTCTATATATGTTCATGTATTCAATACAATACGCTCATTGATGTAATTTCTATCATGTTTTATGTAATGTTGCTTTTTCCATACACATCACAGACATAGATAACCATATATGTATGTTTTCTACTTTTATTCATTTTATTCATCCTTATCACATGTCATTGTTTTACTATGTCTTCCCTTCCGCACGCAACCATGTATTGATGTAACACTTCCCTCCTTCCTCCCCATTGTCACAGTTCAAAGGTGTGATCCAGAGAGAGTTATAGTTATCGGAAGGTTATACAAGGTTATATATATATAGTCAGGTTATTGAGACTTCGCACTTCTAAATAGGTGCAGTCCTCATAAGATAATTTCTGTGCAATTGAGAAAGAGAGAAACAGGACATCTTGACAATGTCTTTGACACCTTTATCTCAACCATTTCTATTTAGGAATCATCTTCCAGGATTCTTCTTCTTATTATCATTCTTCTCTCTCTCTCTCTCTCTCTCTTCTTTTCCCTCTCTCTCTCCTATTTCTCTCTCTCTCTCTCTCTCTCTTCTTTTCCCTCTCTCTCTCCTCTCTCTCTCTCTCTCTCTCTCTCTCTCTCTCTCTCTCTCTCTCTCTCTCTCTCTCTCTCTCTCTCTCTCTCTCTCTCTCTCTCTCCCTTTCCCTCCCTTTCTCCTATCTTTCTCTGTCTCTGTCTGCCTCTCTCTCTCTCTCTCTCTCTCTCTCTCTCTCTCTCTCTCTCTCTCTCTCTCTCTCTCTCTCTCTCTCTCTCCCCCCCCTCCCTCCCCCTCTCCCTCCCTCCCTCCCTCCCTCCCTCCCTCCCTCCCTCCCTCCCTCCCCTCCCCCTCCCCTCCGCTCCGCTCCCTCCCCTCCCCCTCCCCTTCCCTCCCCTCCCTCTCCCCTACCGCCTCTTTGGATTATTTCCCTGGTGTGCTTCAGAGATGCTGTGATAGCCTCCTTTGGCCAGGGCGCCATTTGCAATATAGAATTACGTTACGGCGTACTAAGAAACGATGATGGAAGCTAGCTCTTGCCGCCGCGCCGTGGCAAGAAGGTGGGGTTTGCTGTCCAAGAAAGTTGAGTTTGATTGTGCTTGATATAGGGTAGAGGGATTCGAGGATATTGGGATATTGGTCAGTGAGACTAGATTATACGTGCTAGATCGTTCACACACATGCTAGGGGCAAGTACGATTAAACATACTTTATCTAATTCTTTCTCTCTCGCTCTCTCTCTATCTATCTATCTATCTATCGTTCTCTCTCTCTCTTTCCCTCTCTCTCTCTCTCTCTCTCTCTCTCTCTCTCTCTCTCTCTCTCTCTCTCTCTCTCTCTCTCTCTCTCTCTCTCTCTCTCTCTCTCTTTCTCTCTCTCTCTCTCTCTCTCTCTCTCTCTCTCTCTCTCTCTCTCTTCCTCTCTCTCTCTCTCTCTCTCTTCCTCTCTCTCTCTCTCTCTATCTATCTATCTATCTATCTATCTATCTTGCTCTCTCTGTCTCAACACACACACACACACACGCACACGCATATGTGTATGTGTATGTATATGTGTTTAAACCAGAATCACAAGACCTGTTTTGCTTATCTGTCAACAACGGCCAGTAACCTTTTCTCAGGTGATAACAGCATGTGATCGATCATGAAACGTAACATGTCCTGCTCCTATTACGTGATAAGGCTTGGTCTCTTTCCCTTATGATCGTTGCAGTCTACGCAATGCAGACACAGAAAATGAATAAACACCGATACATTGCACACGTAAAAGGAAACATAAGCGCACTTACGCCTGCAGACATGTCCATGTATATGTCAATAAACAAATGTTGATGTGCTCAGAACCCTTGCATATATTAGCACACACACACAATCTTTCTTTCTCTCTCTTTCTCTTTTTTTCTTTCTCTCTTGCTCTCTCTCTTGCTCTCTCTCTCTCTCTTTTTCTCTCTCTTTCACTTACACACTCATAGACGCAAGGATTCTCTCTCTCTCTCTCTCTCTCTCTCTCTCTCTCTCTCTCTCTCTCTCTCTCTCTCTCTCTCTCTCTCTCTCTCACCCTCTCTCTCACCCTCTCTCTCACCCTCTTTCTACCAGTACTACTACAACCACCACCACCATCCACCACCCACCACCCACCAACCCACACGCACCCGCCCACACGCGCGCCCTAAACCGCCCACCCACTCCCACCGATTGCCCCACAATGGTCCTCTCGCGGCGGCCCCGTCATAAACAAACAAACACTCACTCACGCAGGTGTTCCTCCTCTACTTGCTTTATCTCGAGGAACAGCGACTCTCGAGGAACAGCGGCGAGTCGTCGGTTCTCCCACGGGGCGCTGGTTGAGTCTTGGTTGTTTGGTTGGGTGGGTGGGTGGGTGGTGTTGGAGGAAGGGTATGTGGGTTTGGATGGGTGGGTGGGTGGGTGGTGATGGAGGAAGGGGGGGGGGGGGGGGGGGGGGGGGGGGGGGGGGGGGGGGGGGGGGGGGGGGGGGGGGGGGGGGGGGGGGGGGGGGGGGGGGGGGGGGGGGGGGGGTGGGGGGTGATGGGGGTGGGGGGTATGGGTGTGTGGGTGGGTGGTGATGGGGGAAGGGTGGTAGGTGGCTGGTGATGGGAGAAGGGTGGATGGGTGGGCGGTTGGAGGAGGGGAGGTGTTTTGGTAGTGATCGGGCAGGGGAAGTGTGTGGGTGGTGGATGGGTGGGTGGGTGGGTGGGTGATGTGAGAGGCTCGTGGGTGGGTTGACGGGAGATGAGGGGAGGGGATGTTGAAATGAGGGGGGCGAGGTATGGGGTTGTTAAGGAGAGAGAAGATGGGGGAGAAGTTTAGGAAAGGAGGGGGTGAGGGGTTGTGGGGGTGTAGGTACTCAGGAGGGGAGAAGGGTTGAGGGAGGAATGTCAAGTTGGGCTAACCGAGAGAAGGAGGGAGGGAGGGTGGGAGGGAGGGAGGGAGTCAGAAATGTGAAGGTAGGAGTGTAGGATGCCTGTAAGATTGGGGAACGGGGGTTATTTTCAGGGTTAGAGGATAGGAGCTGGATAGAGGGGTGATAAAATATTGCTTCTCTAGGCACAGTGACTTATCATATTATGATTTATCATGTATAGGCGTCCTGAATACACATATATAAACAGATTCTTCGGATATCGAAATACTGTGCATGACCGATATAATAAAAGCGCATGATTCAAACGAGAGAGAGAGAGAGAAAAAAAACAGATACATGAACCCAAAGTGAAAAAAATCAATCCTAAAAAGGAAAACCTACACGTGAATCCTAAACATAAGCATAACATAAACATAAACATAAACATAAACAGCGTCAATCACTCAGATATCAAGTTACCAAAGAAGTGAATAGACTCCACCAGCGTTATATCAAGAGAGATAGATTATCAACAAGTTCGTGAATAATCAGAAGCTATATCGAGGGTGAAATCAGATATCCAGGCTGGTGAGAATCAGATGATATAAAGCTAAGGCAGAGATAGAAACATAGACAATTGTGAAGGTGGTTAACATAGCGAATATATACGATATAAAACGTATTTCGACGCTTTCAAATTCACGACAATAATGACGACCAAAAATTCACTCACAGAGAATCTATATGTATACGTAACACCGCAACCATAATACCCATCCTACACTGGTCATTAATATAAATGTATTTGCATAAATCAATACCCTTTAAATCGGTATTTCTCACCATAGAGAAAGAAAACCCATACCTGGCATTGTTAAGCCCTCGGGGGGACGCAAGGTGACGGTGCAAGGTGGCTTAAGTGAGGGTTGCAAGTGCAAGAAGCCCTGAGAGTAAACATTATTCGAGTGGAAGATGACGAAGCATTAAATGGAGAAATGATTCTGTTGTGATATACTTCTAGATCTTTTATTGTTTAGATAAATGTGGGGATCTGTTTTCATCTCCCTTGTTATTAATACGTTCGTTCCGATTTCTCCTTCTTTATGTAGATGATTTGTTTGTTATTATTCAATCAATTTTCTTCTTATTATTTGCTATCATCATTAACATAGTCATCATGACTGCTATTTTTATCATGGTTATTGGTGTTGTT
>BOPN01010800.1:15000-17677 GCA_017312705.2 Penaeus japonicus
TCTCACCAGTCTTAAGTCTTCACAACTCTCATTGCATTTCTTTCTACTTGATATTCTTTTAATATCATTTGATGCTATTACGTGTGTGTGTGTGTTTGTGTGTGTGTGTGTAAGTGTGTGTGTGTGTGTGTCAGTGTGTGTGTCAGTGTGTGTGCGTGTATGTGTGTGAATGCCTAATAGGTCTCGCGCCTCATGAAAGAAAAAAAAAAACATCTAATAATAATAATTTTCCCTACTACCATTTTTCATACCTCATAACCATGATTGTATCCTCATGTTACAGGAATTAAGGATTATTGCATTGTAGTATGGTTGTTATTGTTACTTTCTAACAGAATGAATAACGATCTCCACTTAGGGTTCTTTTGATCATGCATTAAGCACATGGCGTGATTTGTTGCAGTGATGGAGAGAGAGAGAGAGAGAGAGAGAGAGAGAGAGAGAGAGAGAGAGAGAGAGAGAGAGAGAGAGAGAGAGAGAGAGAGAGAGAGAGAGAGAGAGAGAGAGAGAGAGAGAGAGAGAGAGAGAGAGAGAGAGAGAGAGAGAGAGACAGAAAAAGAGAAAGAGAGAGAGAAGGAGAGAAATAGGAAGCAACAAGCAAGGGAGAAAAAGAGTGAGATAAATAGGTATACAAAGAAAAACAGATATAACGAATAGAAAGAGAAAGAAGAGATACTTCACAAGCACACTTTCAGACATTCTTACAACCACTCTAGCAGCACTATAAAAAAAAAAAAAAAAAAAAAAAAAAAAAAACTCATTTTTGTTATAGCTATCATTCCTACCAAGATCCTTGCTCTATTTACATATTGATTCGCAAACACCGAACTTTCACCATTTGCAGAATCTTTTGGAATCGAATATTGGGGTCGCAAAAGCTCAAAGGAAAAAGATAAGAGGCTTTGGCTAACACCTTCAAGAAGTTTCAAATGAAGGAAGGGTCAGCTGATGACGTAACCTTAATGTAGGGATTCTTTATAACTAGGATTAAGTAAACTGTTATTATGATAGGAGTGATAACGATTATAGGAAGAGTTGATGGTAGGTGTTGTAATTATAAGGGTGATGATGATAGTAATAATAATCGTTTGATGATAATGATGATGATCGTATTGACGGTAAGTGTGATGGTAATAATGATGAGGGTAATGATATTATGAATGATGAAGATGATTATTACAATGATGATGATAATGAGGATAATAGTAATAATATGATTATAACAATACAATGATACTATTACTACTACTGATGATAATGATGATAAGAATAACAATGATAATAATAATAATATCAATGACAATGATAATAATGATGATGATAAGGATGATAATGATGATAACGATAATTATCATTATCCTCATCATACTAATATAGACGATTTTGATGACAATGATAAATTATGATAATAGAAATGATTACAACTATAATGATGAAGATGATAATGATAATAGTAATATTGCTAATCATAATATTGATGATCATAACGATAATGATAGTAATGATATTATTGATAATAATAATAATAGTAATAATGATAATGATAATAATAATATTATCATTAATAATGATAGTAATAACAATAGTGATAATAATAATAATAATAATAATAATAATAATAATAATAATAATAATCATATTAACAATAGCAATAATAACAATGATAACAGCAATGATAATGATAATAACATCAACAATAACTATAATAATAATGACAATAATAAAAATAACATCAGCAATAGTAATTACAATAACAATAACAACAAGAAAATGATAATAAGAAAATCATAATAAAGTTATCAAAGCGAACACTTAAGCTGAAATGATCAAGTGGTCAAGTCAAGTGGAATGCTATATCATAATTGAGAAATCTTGATGGAAAGTGGGTCAAACAGTCACTAAGTTTGATGAATTTTGGATCAGCTGATAACCGCAGGTTTTCCGCCTTAATTCATAGCTGACTTTGACACATGAGGGAAAATTTCGGAGGAAAATGGACTAAGAAGATGAAAGGCCTTCTATGGCTTTGGTTGGAAATGATAATGAGGGTAAATTGTTGGTATTTAAATTTTTTATCATTATCATTCTCATCTTCATCGTTGTTGGTATCATAATCATCATTACTATTATTACCCCTTTCATTATCATAACCATCATTATTAATATCATCAGTATTATCATTATTATTATCATAATTACAATTATTGTTATCATTATTATGGTTCTTATTATGATTATCTCCATTATCATTTCTAACATCATTATCAATAGTAGTATTATTGTTCCCACTAACATCATTATCATTATTGTTGTTATTGATATGATAACTATTATCATCGTCATTATCATTATTCTTATTATTATCATAACTATGATTATTAGTATTGGTAGTGCTATCGCTATGATTATTATACTCGTTCTTATTATTATGTTCTATAGCTATCTACTTTTTTATTAGTGTGTGTGTTTGTTTGTATGTGTGTGTACATTTATGAATTTATTTATATCTATATCTATCTATCTATTTACATGCATTTATATGTATATATATATATATATATATATATATATATATATATATATATATATGTATGTATGTATACTGTATATATTTAATATATATATAATTATATATATACATATACATTTGTACATATATATATATATGTATATGAAT
>BOPN01010801.1:0-5000 GCA_017312705.2 Penaeus japonicus
TGATTGTGGTAGGCGTGTCCTACAACGACAGAAATCATTTCATTGGACTAGTACTGTGTATGGTGTGAAAAAAGAACCGATAAAGAGAAAAGGAGACGAATAATATAGAATAAGCAATGAAAGAAAGGTACCGAGAAGAGCTGAAAACCAGTGATGGAAAAGTTAATCTGTGAGCAGATATGCATATAAAACATAAGAGACTTGACACTCTATAAAAGTTAGTGGTGGCAGATTACATTTTAATTGTGGAGTATCTAATCTCAACTGATTAAAGTAAATATTCATGGAGTAATAAAAGTGAATAGCAACGGTAACGCAGATACTCTACACACACACACACACACACACACACACACACACACACACACACACACACACACATATATATATATATATATATATATATATATATATATATATATATATATATATATATATACACACACAAACACACACTCACACACCTAATATATCTATCGATATATCTATCTATCCGCTTTAACCAATAATAGCTAGCAAGCCATAAGTCTACATACGAAGCTATATCAACCCTTGTATACTTTCCTAAACCCAGCAAGTACCCCCCTCCCCCCTTCCCCCCCACCCCCCACCCCCACACACACAAGGTAAGACACATACCTATTGCCTCCGAGTTCCGGCCGCGAATCCTCCTTGGCACGCGGGCGCTCAACCCAGTCCTGCGGGTCAGAGGAGAGGTCGAGCTACTATCGATACTTACAAATATAACAAAAGTCACAGGATGTCTCGCCTCATTACGGGACACGCCATTGTACTGCGTCAGGAAGTCGGGGGTGCCGAGACAGTCGGGTTGTGCTCATGGCATGGGCGGGCGGTGGGCGGTGGGCGGTGGGCGGGGTGGGCGGGGTGGGGGTAGCGGCGGACGGGCGGGCGGGCGGATGGGGGAGCTGGTGACCCACATAGCAGAGCGCGCCGCGGGTGGCCACAATCCTCAGGCCTGCCCACTTGGCCTCCTCTCCTCGCCTCTCTCTGCCCTCCTTCGTCTGCTTACTTGCTCTGCTACCCTCTCCTTTGCCCACTTGCTTGCCAAGTTGCCCACCTTCCCTTGCCTCTCTCTTTCTTTCCTCTCTTCTGCACCCTTGCCTGCATGTTTGCTTTTCTTGTCTCGCTTCTCTCTGCCCTCATTCGCCTGCCCCCTTGCTTTTTTTTATCTCCTCTGCTCCCCTCTGCCCACTTGCATTCCTCTGTACTCTCTCCTCTCCTCGCCTCTGCCTTATTTCGCCTGCCGACTTGGTTTTTCCTCTAATCTCCTTTATACACTCTTCTTTCCTCGAATCTCTCTGCCCTCTTTCACCTACCCATTTGTTCTCCTCTCCTGTTCTCTCTCCCCTCTGCTCCTCTCCTCCCCTCCCCCCTCTCATTATGTCGCCCCTGTCTTACCCCTTTTTTACCTGTTCTCTTTTTCTTCTCGATTGTATGCAAATCGGGAGCGATGGCATTATCATATATATTTTTAAAAATAAAATCTTAAATTAGGCCTATTTGGGTCACTATGTTCCTCGGCTTACACTGAGGCCCATCTATCTATCTATCCATCTATCTATCCATCTATCTAGGTATTCGTATAGGTATATGCATCTCTATAGACATCTATCTGTTCATCAATCTTTATTTATCTATTTATCTATCTATCTTTCTCTATCGATCTGTTCTCTCTTTCTATCAATTTGATGAAGATGAATAGTAGCAGGAACTGATAAGAAAGTAAAATACATGTGGATCTCTATTCACATCTGTCTATATCTAATTGTCTATCAATCTATTTTTCCTTATCAATCTCTATTTCTCTCAGTTTAACGAACATAAAAAGTTGCAGAGGAATCCAATGTCCTCGGTGGCAGTAAGAACCGGCAATCCTTTTTATTCAAAATTCCCAAGAAAATTAATGGAAAATAATGAGGAATGGATTACGCAACTCTTAAAAAAAACTCTACCTCAACGACATCATAGAAAAAATAACGATTAAGAAAAAAGAAAGGAAAAAGCAAATGAGAAAGGGAATAAGAATAAGAAAATGAAGGAGATGAAGACGAATGCGAAGAAAACCAAACTAAGTAAAAAAAGTGTGAGGAAAAAAGAAGAGAAAGTAAAAAAGAAGATGAACAACAGCAACAAAAGGATACCACAACCTCCTTGAGGAACACATAAAACAAAAAAAGAAAACGAAAATATTACAACTACAGTGGGACGTTCTCTTTCCCTCTCACTCTCTCTCTTTCTCTCTCTCCCACTCTCCCCTCTCTCTCCCTCCCCCTCCTCACTCATTCTCTCCCTCTCCACCCTCCCCTCTCTCTCTCTCTCATCTCATCAAGTCAGCCAAAGCCTCCAGCGAAGCCTCTGGATCTGACCATTCTCTCCCGACTAGGATGCGCGGGCTCAGGTGCGTGGAGTATGTAGACTGACTGAATTTCTTCCTGAATTTAGACTGAATTTCTTCCTTCGACCTCCATCCCAAAGGGAACTGTGTTGTGAAATATATCTTGAGCTATTTCACAATACAGTCCATTGGCCCCGTCCTCGCCAATGGCTGTGGTCGTCAACTTTCTTTGCTGATATTATTTATATCTTTATTTTTATACTTACAGGATGTACACCTACCCAGTGCCTACTCGTGGTGCTTACTGGTTCGGCGTTGCCTATTAATAGAATGGAATGAATGCGGGAGTATATGAAGATGGATGTTTGTATATGCGCATAGATATGTATACATTTAGATACAATTAAAAACACACACACACTCACAAAGATAGACACACACTCACTCACACACACACACATAGACACACACACACACATAGACACACTCACACTCACAGACACAGACACACACACACACACTCACACACATAGACACACACACTCACACTCACACACATACACACTCACACACACACTCACACACAAAGACACACACACACACACTCACACACACACACATAGACACACACTCACACTCACAGACAGACAGACACACACACACACACACTCACACACACACATAGACACACACTCACACTCACAGACAGAGAGACACACACACACTCACACACATAGACACACACACTCACACTCACACACACACACACACTCACACTCACACACATACACACTCACACACACAGACACATACACATTCACTCACAAACATAGACACACACATTCACACAAACACATACACACTCACACACACATAGACACACACATATGCACTAACACTCACATTCACACGCACAGACACACACACACACACACACATAGACACACACACTCACACATATGCACTCACACTCACATTCTCACACACACACACACACACACACACACACACACACACAGACACACATAGACACACACACTCACACATATGCCTTCACACTCACATTCACACACACAGACACACACACACATACACACACACACACACACACAGACACACACATAGACACACACACTCACACATATGCTTTCACACTCACACTCACATTCACACACACAGACACACACACACACACACAGACACAGACACACACACAGACACACACATAGACACACACACTCACACATATGCCTTCACACTCACACTCACATTCACACACACAGACACACACACACACACACACACACACACACACACACACACACACACACACACACACACAGACACACACACACACACACACACACACACACACACACACACACACATAGACACACATACACAGACACACACATAGACACACACACTCACACATATGCCTTCACACTCACACTCACATTCACACACACACACACACATAGACACACACACTCACACATATGCCTTCACACTCACACTCACATTCACACACACAGACACACACACACACTCACACATATACCTTCACACTCACACTCACATTCACACACACACACAGACACACACACAGACACACACACACACACAGACACACACATAGACACACACACTCACACATATGCCTTCACACTCACACTCACATTCACACACACACACACACACACACACAAAGACACACACACACACACACACACGCATAGACACACACACTCACACATATGCCTTCACACTCACACTCACACACATACACACTCACACACACACACACACAAAGACACACACACACACACTCACACACACACACATAGACACACACTCACACTCACAGACAGACAGACACACACACACACACACTCACACACACACATAGACACACACTCACACTCACACACACACACACACACACACACACACACACACACACACACACACACACACACACACACACACACACACACTCACACTCACACACATACACACTCACACACACAGACACATACACATTCACTCACAAACATAGACACACACATTCACACAAACACATACACACTCACACACACATAGACACACACATATGCACTAACACTCACATTCACACGCACAGACACACACACACACACACACACATAGACACACACACTCACACATATGCACTCACACTCACATTCTCACACACTCACACACACACACACACACACAGACACACACATAGACACACACACTCACACATATGCCTTCACACTCACATTCACACACACAGACACACACACACATACACACACACACAGACACACACATAGACACACACACTCACACATATGCTTTCACACTCACACTCACATTCACACACACACACACACACACACACACACACACACACACACACAGACACACACATAGACACACACATAGACACACACACTCACACATATGCCTTCACACTTACACTCACATTCACACACACACACAGACACAAACACACACACAGACACACACACACATAGACACAAACACTCACACATATGCCTTCACACTCACACTCATATTCACACACACAGACACACACACACACACACACACACACACACACACAGACACACACACA
>BOPN01010801.1:15000-20223 GCA_017312705.2 Penaeus japonicus
TCTCGTTCTCTCCTTCTCTCGCTCTCTCTCCTTTTCTCTCCATATCTCCTTCCCATTCTCTCTCATTCTTATTACCCCCCACCCCCACCCCCACCTACACACACGTATCACCAAACCTACACAAGGGCAGAGTCTTGCAAGCAGAATGGAATTTCTTTGCATCTGCAGAAATTCTCCGTCTGGCGTCGAGGAAGAGGGAAATGCAGCTCTATATGGAACAGGGTGCAAAGGACCTTGAATTTATGGATCCTGAGGAAATAATCATTAGTTTTCTCCTTCGAACTTTCCCACGAGGGTTTTCTGGATTATGTTTGCAAGGGTGATGTTGCAGATGAAATTGCAACCCTGCTCGAGGGTGATATTGTATTGGTATGATCCTACTGTGTTGCTTTGAAATTCTGGTCGTTTTATTGTTGGACGCATTTCCGTGAGTTTCTGTTTTCTCTCCTTTTTTTCGTTTATTTCTCGCTCTCTCTCTCTTTCTCTCTCTGTATACATATATACGCACGCACACACACACACATTATATATATATATATATATATATACATATACATGTATATACAAAATGGATTTATCTTGTGTATCGAGGGTTTTTTGCCATATTATCAACACAATAAAGAGGGAGAGATTAGAGAGAGGAGAGAGAGAGAGAGAGAGCGAGAGAATGATAGAGAGGGGGGAGAGAGAAAGAGAGAGATAAAGAAAATGAGAGAGAGAGAGCGAGGGGGGGAGAGAGAGAGAGAGAGAGAGAGACAGAGAGAGAGAGAGAGAGAGAGAGAGAGATAAAGGAAATGAAAGGGTGACCGAGAGAGAGGGAGAGAGAGAGAGAGAGAGAGAGAGAGAGAGAGAGAGAGAGAGAGAGAGAGAGAGAGAGAGAGAGAGAGAGAGAGAGAGAGAGAGAGAGAGAGAGAGAGAGAGAGAGAGAGAGAGAGAGAGAGAGAGAGAGAGAGAGAGAGAGAGAGAGAGAGAGAGAGAGAAAGAGAGAGAAAGAGAAAGAGAGAGAGAGAGAGAGAAGAATCAGACAGTAAAATGAATACCGCCCTTACCTGTAACAGATAATACTGACAACTTAAGAAGAAGATATTTTGGAGCATTAAGACTAAGAGAAATAAATGGGAGTGCATATTCAACATGATTTAGCAAAATAGCGGTTGTCATAAAGAACTTGTTTCGTTGCCGATTCCGAGACAAAACTGACAATTACCTTAAATGTTGTTAATGATAGCAATTACCCAATTTTCCTGTATCATTTGCAAAGGGCCACACTCATTGCAACACCTATGCATCATAATTACACTGCTTCGCATAAGAAACGTGTGTAGATGAACATACGCACATACACACACACGAGCGAAAAAAAAATATATATATATATATATATATATATATATATATATATATATATATATATATATATGTTTAAAACACGCAAAAGATGAACAAAAAAAAAATGTTTAAAACACGCAAAAGATGAACAGATGTTCAAACATGAATTTCCGGTCGGCTCTTGCTCTTACTTCGTGCAAAAGTGGCCAGAAGACAAGAGCGAAGTTAGACACAAAAGAGAAGCAACTATATCAAAATGATGATACAAATTTGCTTCCGAGAGGCCGTGATTTAGAAATTGGTCATGTCATCGAGTCTAGAAAGTAGATGACAAACGAGATATTTTCGCCGAATCTTCAACGATGATTATGACGAAAAAGCGAGGTTCTGGGGATTTTTTTTTATTTTTTATAGAGGGATTGATTATAAAACAAGTGCAGTTTCCTGTATATACTCGCAACAAAAAAGAGAGTAATGCTTCAACTCCCGAACAAAGAAAATGGTTCGGTCCCCCCCCCTAAAAAAAAAAAAAATGTCTTCCTTTTTTTACTTTTTTTTTCCAGCTCTACCTACAATTCATTAAAGACCACCACGCACGGGCTTCTCGACGGACTATGATTATAACTCTAAACCACAACTTTTACAAAAGGGAAGTTGAAACGGCTACACCCCCTCCCTCCTACCCCCACCCTCCCCCCCCCCCCCCCCAGCCCCCCCCCCCCCCCGTCCGAGTTCCAAGAGGGCATTTAAACAGCGTCTTCGAAGGGTACCAACCACCAAGACGCTACCCTCGAGACCAAGAGGAAACGGCGGAGGGTCTAATTGTCGTGCGCACGTGGGTGTTGATGGGCCCTACGCCGCCCGTCACGCCCATCCAGCCCGCTACTTATTGCCGCCTCTTTAAAGGGTAAATAGTACATAATAGGGGTGGAGGGTGAGGAGCCCCCGACTTGCTTCGCGTACTGCCGGTAAACAGCAGTTGTATCGTAAGTTGGGGGTTCCTATTGGTGCCTGCAAGCTGGAGCCGAGCCATTGTGTGGGTTCGGGGACTGTCTAGTGCTTGCGCTGCAAAGCGCTGGCGAATTGCAAGTCGGCGGGGATGGGAAAATAAATACTTAAATACAGAGACACGTAAACACAAACGGAAATGCTTGCTTGACTTGGCTGGGTGTTCTGTATATGATTTTTTGTTTGTTCGTTGACGACTGTCATGCACGAGGCCTTGCTCCATGACGGCCCCCGGGGTCATTTTGATTACACACACACACACACACACACACACACACACACACACACACACACACACACACACACACACACTCACTCACTCACACACACACACAAACACAATCATATATAAATACATAATATATATATGTATATATATGTATATATACATATATATATATATATACATACATATATATTCATATATATACATATGTATATATTCACCAATGTCCATATACATATATATGTATATTTATGCACACACACACACACACACACACACACACACACACACACACACACACACACACACACATATATATATATATATATATATATATATATATATATATATATATATATATATACATATACATATTTTGATATACATACATATACATATATAAATGCATATATACAATTACAACCCCTACTAAGATGACACAGCTCATTTTTTGCATTCGATCGACATCCCAAAGGTGGTTAAGGGCTGTAAGAATAGATAGACAAATAGATATACATAACTAAATATATATAAGCAAACGGAAAGTAATCTGAGAGGGTCAACTAAGGCCTAAAAAAGCATGCAAAGTTATGCTGATTCCAGTTAGAAGCCAGCCTGAAATTCCTGACGTTCCTGAAATTGGGTGAAGAAAGTGGTAATCATAATTAAGAAATATATAATAATGGTAATGGTGGTAATAACAATGATACTGATATATGACAATGATGAAAATGATGACTATGATGAGGGTAAATGAAAATGCTTATGATAATAACAGCAATAATGAAAATAATAGTAACAGCAATAATGATATCAGTAATATCAGTGAAAATTATAACGAAAATAATAAAGATAGGGATAACACTGGGTGAGAATGAGAAAAATAATAGCAATGATAGTAGTGATAGTCATCATAATGACAACAATAATAATGATAATACTAATAGTAAAAAAAAAATAAATAAATAAATAAATGCTAAAGATGGTAATGGTTACACCAGCGACGATTAAGATACCACTAATAATGACCATACTTCTCATAAACAACGAACAACCAGACAACCATCCAATCCTACCAGACAGACAAACCATAATTGAATCCCTCCCTCCCTCCCTTCCCCCCCCCTTCCCTCCCGCAACCCCTTACCCCATTTCTTTACCCCTTTCAGATATCATAATAACAGCCAGCCTGTCTTATCCTAACAGGTCGTCTTTAGAAAGCGTGTGACCCCCTTTCCTGCGAGAATCGAATTACCGTAACCCAGGTAATCCAGGTAACCGATTACTGTCCCGCGGGCTGGACTTGTGAAAGGGCGGACTTCGTGCCTTTGGAATAATCATCCGAATGCTTCACGCGCCGCTTCGTATGGGCGTGGGTTTGGTGATTTGGTTCATTATGGTTGTCACTGGTTCTTCGTTCGTAGTGTGGGCGTTGGGGGCGCTATCAGTGGCATTGGCAATATCGCTGTCTGTCATGATGATGGTCATTATATGAAGGATAATGATAATTAGTTACGAGTTTACTCTTTTTTTCATTGTGGCAGTGTTTTATTACACAAACACACACACACACACACGTGTGTGTGTATGTATATGTATATGTATATGTATATATATGTATGTATATGTATATATATATATGTATGTATATATATACATTTATATATATATTGATTTATATATACATACATACACACACACACACACACACACACACACACACACACACACTCACACACACACATATATATATATATATATATATATATATATATATATATATATATATATATATATTGATATATTATATATATACATGTGTGTATACAATTATCTATGTATCCATCTATCTTTCTATGTATATTCCTATCTATCTACACACACACACACATATATATGTATATATGTATATGTTTATATATATATATACATATATACATATACATATCCATACATATATATGTAATTAAAAGAAAAAAAGAAAAGAAAAAGAGGAAGAAGGTCGCCTGAGAGGGTCTTCCGGCACCGCCACGGCTGCAGCGACAAGCGTAATCGTGTTAGCCATTTAAGGCGAGCCAATGGCAGCGGCGATGACGGAATGCCGGGCTGCCACCGAAGCGCACGAGGCGAAGGGTTGCGGGATCACGACACAGCACGTGCGCCTCCGGGGAGCTGGTCTTCATGGGGAGGGGGTCTGAGGGAGGCTGGGGGCGGGGAGGGGCGGGGAGGGCGAAGACTCAAGGACTGGGTAGGTGTGGGTGGGTGGGTGGGTGGGGGGGGGAGGAGTTAGGGGGCTAAGGGGTTGTTAGGGGCAGACTCATCACCGCCGAAATGCCCCCACGACGTGCGGCCAGAACGGGTGCGATCGCGAAAACCAAAGTGGTCTCAGCTGTACGTGACGAACGTGCTGAGAAGGGAAAAAGGGCAAATGGCAGCTCGAGCTCGCGAATTTTTGCACTCTTTCTTTTTGGAAGAGTAACACCCCCCTACCCCTCCCCTTCTCCCTCCCCCACGCCTCCCCCTGTCTCTTCTTCCTTTTTAGTGATAGTATATTTGGAGAGATGGAGAGAGAGAGAGGGAGAGAGAGAGAGAGAGAGAGAGAGAGAGAGAGAGAGAGAGAGAGAGAGAGAGAGAGAGAGAGAGAGAGAGAGAGAGAGAGA
>BOPN01010802.1:15000-20221 GCA_017312705.2 Penaeus japonicus
CAATCGGAGAGGCCTATATTGCATAAAACCGACATCTTATTTTGCATGAGATCTATGATATCGGTATGTGATGAATAATGAGATCCATGAGCAGTAGTAAGAATTTGACTCCCTTTAAAAACAAATAATTTCAGACCTGAAAACCTAACTGATAAGGAACGTAATCTCCATTTAGAGATTAACAGATAATACGGACAATCAGATAATAAGTAAAACAGATCTTTCTTAAAAAGGCAGAAAATAAAAAATAACTTGAAAGGCACTCTAGACGCATAGTGCTTTAGACAGCTGAGAGCAGTTGTGAAATGGCACTTTCTGTCTCGCTGGTTGTCAAGTTCCTTCAGGGCTTTCCACGCCGCCATTTTCTTTGTTGCAATAATTCTTGCCGATGGCAGTGAAGGTGCCAATGCCATATACCTGATGAAATTAATTGAATTTAGAGGTCAGTTCCTAACCAAAGCAATATATCTTGCTGGTTAATTCTTGAAAGGAATGTATACCTATCAGATAAAGGAGATATTGACAAAATAATACTTACCAGAAGAAAAAAAAAAAAAAAACACTGTCCAAAAACATTAGTGACTCAAATATTCCTACTATCCTTTTCACTCACTCTTCTAGATATGAAAGTAACCTATTAATTATTTATTAACATCATACAGTTCGGTTTAATTTGCTGTCACTACAAAGGCTTTGCATAATATTAGTGAGTTGTTGTTGATATCAATATCTAATTTGGGCATGCAACATCAAGTCTGTCTATTTTCAAAGAACAAAAAATACTTCCTTTATTAAGTCACTAAATTTAAAATGATATCAGACCCATACATCTTTAAGAATAAAAGATTCATTTACTCTGATCAAAATATATTTCGTAATAGAATTTTGAATGATTCAAAGGCCCTCCATAGTAGACTAAATAGCCTTTGTAAATCTTATAATCATGGTGACAATTAATCCTTTCTTCTAATAAAAAAAAAAAAAATAAATAATAATAATTAATTCAACTTGGTGGGAAGTGGAGGGAGAGAGGAAGGTTTGGCACAGGGTTGCAAATTGGTGAAATTAACTATTTGTAAGCACTCTGCATTATTTTTCGATTAATTCCTACAAACTATAGACCTAAATCTTATATATATGTATATATCAGGCTTAATCATTCCGCCAACTCTTATAATAAAGATCTCTCAAAGAAAGGTGGAAGAAGTGATACTAATCCGAAATGAACTGTGATCAATAGTGAACAAAAACAAGTAATGCTTTGTGCTATTTTCCTTACTTTTTCCCAATTTATGAGTGAGGATTCCTGGGGGGGGGGGGGGATAGAATAGTCTCTTTTTTGGGTCGTTTTCTGGTCGTTTTTGCCCGACACTTCTTCAAGCAGCTGACAAACACGTTTCCACTCTATTCTGGAACATTCAACAGGTCTCCCTGTATTTTTTCTATAACCTACCATGCTACCTGTTGGAATGGACAAATAACTGGTCACTTCTTATAAACACACAAACAAGTAAACCTTTTTTTTTCTCTCTCAAGAGGCTGAAGAGAGGACCTGAACGCCCTGCGATGTCAAGTTATATAATGAAAAGTCAATCTTATTTTTGCACGAATCTGTCATGTCCTTGAAACTATCCTGTTAATCAATTGAAATTCAATATGGTATCTACCTTAAGAGACCTGGTGTTATTATGGTACACACCACCAATGAGACCTTCCATCATATCCCGGAATCCCTTTGGTACATCTACATAAGGCAACATAAATTGATACCGTCAAAAGTAGAGGATTCATACAATAAGTTTTGACTATTCAGAAACAAATCGCTTATAACTAGATTATAACAAATTGCGACAAGATCTAAAAAAAAACAGACAAATTCAGAAAAAGGGGCAATTCATCTGGTATTTAAAGAAATTTGTAAATTGAAAAAAAGGACTCACGAAAAAGGACTTCACAGCTTTGTACATCATCTCCTGTACTGATCTCTTCTCCCAAGGGACCTCGCTTTCGAGTGGAGACGGACTTGTCAGTTGAAGTTCCGAGATTTGGATTATGGTACAGGAAGTGTTGCCGAAACTCTCCTTTAGCTGCTGCTCGGCCAAGAGTATCATTTCTAATTATATATATATATGTCCTGTAAATAATCATTAATATTTGTTATTCACTTGCGTGATATGATATCAAAGACTGCATGTATATTCTTTTTCTAATTGAAAAAATCTTATCTTTATCATTCATTAAAATCTGTTTTTCTGTTATTTCAAATCCACAATTTTAGTTGAACCTGCATCTCGGCACCACACACACCTCAACACATGGGTGCACCAAAGAGATGAATACCTTGAGTAGTGTATTGCAAAGCCTGCCTGTATGTCTGATTCTGATCATAGATTATAATTTTATTATTATTATTATTATTATTATTATTATTATTTTACTCTAGAGACTGAAATTCCTGTTTTACGGAAGACTGGAGCTGGGCTGATAAAATTCTGGATATTTGTAATAAATACGTAGCTCTCTGCTATGTGGGAACGATAATGCCCTCTCTTCCAACATCAACATTTATCTCTTGTTGTGGAACAAAATTTGTTCAAAATATATTTGATTTAATAAGAATTGTTATCACTATTGTTTTTACTATCATTATTATCATTATTACTATTATTATCATTATCATTACTATTATTATCAACATTATGATTATCATTATCATCATTATCAATATTGTTATCACCATAATTATCATCATCATTATCATCATCATTCATTTATCATCATTTGTGCGTATGTATGTGAATGTCCGTGAGCGCGTTCGCACACATATATATCAACTTATATTTTCACATTTTTTTCTCAAGAAAATGTACATGATGCAACATAGTGAAACATATCAACAGCAATAATAAGCTACATGAAGGGAAGAGAAAAAAAAACAAGAAAAGACCTCAGATTTTAGTGAAGCAACGAAATATGTGAAAGATCACGAGGTGGATATTCAAGTCCCTGACAGTAAGCAATCTGTCACCTGGGAGAAAAAGTTATGAACATCAAAACTAGAATAAGAAATTAGATGACTCGTATAATGTAATAAGTCAAACATTTTTTTTTTTTTTTTTTTTTTTTATCAAGATATAATTTGAAATCGAATACATTTCTTGATCTGGGAAAAGAGGTTGTTGAGTCTCATTCGTAATTGACTTATTATTGTCATTACTGTTTTTTATTAGAAGTAGTTGTACTTTTATGCATAAGTGTGTGTGTGTGTGTGTGTGTTTGTGTGTGTGTGTTAGAGAATGTGTCTTTCTGTGTCTGTTAGAGACTGACTTTTCGACATACCTGGTACTTGTTGTAAGAGCTATGAGTGACAGCCTGGACAATTAAACTTTTGTCCCCAAGGACTGCTTTCTTGCGTACAACGAAAGTGAGAGAGAGAGAGAGAGAGAGAGAGAGAGAGAGAGAGAGAGAGAGAGAGAGAGAGAGAGAGAGAGAGAGAGAGAGAGAGAGAGAGAGAGAGAGAGAGAGAGAGAGAGAGAGAGAGAGAGAGAGAGAGAGAGAGAGAGAGAGAGAGAGAGAGAGAGAGAGAGAGAGAGAGAGACAGAGAGAGAGAGAGAGAGAGAGAGAGAGAGAGAGAGAGAGAGAGAGAGAGAGAGAGAGAGAGAGAAAGAGAGAGACATACAGAGAGAGAGAGGGAGAGAGAGAGAGAGAGAGAGAGAGAGAGAGAGAGAGAGAGAGAGAGAGAGAGAGAGAGAGAGAGAGAGAGAGAGAGAGAGAGATACAGAGAGAGAGTGAGTGTGTGTGTGTGTGTGTCTGTGTGTGTGTGTGTGTGTGTGTGCGTGTGTGTGTGCGTGTGTTTGTGTGTGTGTGTGTGTGTGAGAGAGAGAGAGAGAGAGAGAGGAAGAGAGAGGTTTCTTGAAGAGTACTTTAATAATAGACAAAATAATTATATTTGTAAATTGTAACTGAAAGAGAAAAGAAAGCGAATACACTCTCAATTAATATGATTATGGTAAAAACATACTATCCTGAAAAAAACTACTGATAATAGAAACGATACAGTGTTAAAGAGAACTCATTTTAAAGTCACAATAAATAGTATTTTAAAATAGTGTGGCGTTTCTATGAAATATGATTACAAAGAGACAGCAAAAGACAGCGAAATTACAATGTGTTTTGGGGGACATCCATTAAAACCCTTAAAACCCCTTTGAATAGTTAATCGAACTCGGGTTCAGAACCCCTGTGCTAGGTTCAGAACCCCTGTGCTAGGTTCAGAACCCCTGTGCTACAGCTGTGCTTAATCTTTGCTGCTGATCGGTCCGTTATTGTAGAACTGTCAAAACTAGTTCAGTTCTACCGTGATTCCGCAGTGATATTTAGTGTCGTTTTCTTATAATAGGAATGTCTTTTTAGGGGAAACTTGCGTAAGTTGATCTATTTATTTATTTATTTATTTATTTATTTATTTGTATTTTACACCTTAGACAAAATTGGAAGAAAAATAGAAACAGATCCAACTTTCGCATCCTAAAACATAAAGAGAATAGAAAGAGTAATAAGGAATTGATAAAGAGACAAACGAAAAAAAAAAAAAAAAAAAAAAAAAAAAAAAAAAAAAAAAAAAAAAAAAAAAAAAAAAAAAAAAAAAAAAAAAAAAAAAAAAAAAAAAAAAAAAAAAAAAAAAAAAAAAAAAAAAAAAAAAAAAAAAAAAAAAAAAAAAAAAAAAAAAAAAAAAAAAAAAAAAAAAAAAAAAAAAAAAAAAAAAAAAAAAAAAAAAAAAAAAAAAAAAAAAAAAAAAAAAAAAAAAAAAAAAAAAAAAAAAAAAAAAAAAAAAAAAAAAAAAAAAAAAAAAAAAAAAAAAAAAAAAAAAAAAAAAAAAAAAAAAAAAAAAAAAAAAAAAAAAAAAAAAAAAAAAAAAAAAAAAAAAAAAAAAAAAAAAAAAAAAAAAAAAAAAAAAAAAAAAAAAAAAAAAAAAAAAAAAAAAAAAAAAAAAAAAAAAAAAAAAAAAAAAAAAAAAAAAAAAAAAAAAAAAAAAAAAAAAAAAAAAAAAAAAAAAAAAAAAAAAAAAAAAAAAAAAAAAAAAAAAAAAAAAAAAAAAAAAAAAAAAAAAAAAAAAAAAAAAAAAAAAAAAAAAAAAAAAAAAAAAAAAAAAAAAAAAAAAAAAAAAAAAAAAAAAAAAAAAAAAAAAAAAAAAAAAAAAAAAAAAAAAAAAAAAAAAAAA
>BOPN01010804.1:12500-14313 GCA_017312705.2 Penaeus japonicus
GGAGGAGGGGGGGGGGACTGATTATCTTTCGCCATTTTTCTTCCTTGCTCCCACGAGTCAGCGAGGGAGATTCAGAAATAGTGGAGGAATGAGGAAAACGTAGAGCGACCGAGGAGACAGGTGTAACTTACTAACAAAGCTCACAAGGCAAGCAAAAAGTGATGTTTATAGTTCCCCCCGTTTTTCACGTTTGTTTTACGGTTTTATGCTTAGAATTTTCTTTTTATATAAAAAGAGTTACAGGTTTAGTATTATTTGTTTTAATTTTTATTATCGTTCACTAAGATATTTAATTTTGAGGGGAATATCACTCACTTTCTTTTGGATTGTTCTGAAGTGCTTCGTCAGTTGATGAGACTACGCAAACGTTGCAGGGACAAAAACGCATTTTAATCAGCTGCACAGTAGTGTTCGCCGCAACATTAGTACCGGGTACAGAAAGCGGTTGTGATGTTCGATATAAAAGTCTATGTGGCGATTAAGGCAAAATATGGAACGGCTCGAGACCAGACGCGGAGCGAAGAGGCGGTCCTTGTGTCAACGGAGAGTATGAAGGGAAGGGAGAGGCGAAAATTAATAGGCTGGGCTGAGCTTCTAGAGTGAAAAAAGGCTGTGAAGCGTAAAAGAGGGGTGGGGGAGGGGGGAAGGGGGGAAGGGGGAGAGGTAGAGGCGTTAAAATTAGCGAGGGTGAGAAGAGAAGAGAGCGAAGACAAGGAGGATGGAAACGAGAATCAGTGCCAGAATACCGCAGGGATTCGGGTGTGGAGGGCGGAGGGGCGGGGACCGGGGTGGGCGCCGCCCGTCTGGCACACTCATCTGAGAGGTATCCAGGTACGGGGGTTGTCATCACAGGAGATGTTGTGTGATGGGCGGCGTGGGTGGCTCGGGTTGCTCAGTGTGTTGGAATGCCAAGTGCACGTCACGGATTGGGTGAAGGTCGGCTGCTTGTCATTATACCCTTAATGCTTATATGCCTTCCTGAATTACAATGCCCTTACCTTGTCACACTCCTTCCACGTTCTCGGTGAGATGATGTGAACGAGGCGAAAGACGATGAAAGGCTGACAGGAAAATTTATCAACTTGAGGGATGGAAAAAAAAAAACGATTGAAAAAAAATCTCACTGACAGTATCGTCTACACCTTCAACACACACACACACACACACACACAGACACATACACACACACATACACACATACATACACACACACATACACACAAAGACGGAGGGCAAAAGAGAAAGCGAGCATATAAGAGAGAGTTAGAGAAAGCGAGAGAAAGGAAAAGACACGTGAAGGGAGGTTGTTAATTCATATTCTCTCACCCCATTTCACAAAATAAACACGTTCACAAGACTCATCACATGCTAAAGTCCCGGTACATTCACTGCTCTCATGTCGGTCTTCAGGTCAGCTTCCCTAATTCGTTACATCAGCTGTTTTATGAATATCGGCGCTGTATAGGCCAAAGCAGCACTCACCAACATCACCCTCGCTTACAGGAGGCGAAATATGTTGTGGTACATATTCTCCTCCCGACGTGAAAGCAGCATCGGCATTAGAGTCTACACTATATATATATGAAAATTAAGTAACCAGCTTCAAATTGAAGACGCAATAGAAAGATAGAGAGAAAGATAGATAGATATATAGATAGATAGATATGAAGATAAATAGATAGACATATAGAGAGAGAGCCAAAGAGGGAGAATGGGGGTGGGGGGAGAAAGAGATATATGTGTATGTATATATGAATATATATATATATATACATATATGTATATATATATATATATATATATATCTGTATAC
>BOPN01010805.1:12500-15918 GCA_017312705.2 Penaeus japonicus
TAAGTTTTGTGCTCGTTCGTGACAGCACACAAATACGAAAAAATAAAGTTGCTTTTTGCCCTCCCCTGACACAGCAATACTTCTATCACAATGATGATAAAGAAAAAATGAGTTGATATGGATCCTGAACTACAATTTTAGTCAATGCAGAATTGATAAGAGCCTGTGATATGACAGATGTCTCTAAAAACAGTAAAACACACAAAAAACAAAAAATGGTTCAAGCTCTACAATGAATGACTAAAAGGGAGTGGGAAAAATCAAGGTGTGTTGCTGAAGCTGTCTCGCTCAGAAATAAAACCCATTCTGGAGCCTGGGTAAGCAAATCTATCCCCCGTCGGCAACGGGTTAAATCACACTAAGTATAAAGAAAATAATGAGCTTATATGAACCCCGTACTACAATTCTAGTCAACTGCAGCATTGGGTAATTAAGAAAATAAGAAAACTACATCTTTAATACTTCTATTTCACATTCAGCAGATATGAACCATGATTTATGTGATTTGTGCACCCCCAAATATATCCAATAGGTCCCCCAAGCCTGATAGAGATGAGGGGGAGGGTGCTAACTAAGAACCTGAAGTTTTGCATTGAACATAAACATATCTGTTCAAATCAGATCCAACTACATTAGAAATAATTTGATACAGAACGTAAAAGATATGTCATCATCATAATAAAAATTTAACTCGCCAATATCATATGTCACAGGAAGCTAGTTTTGAAATGATGATAATATCTTTCAAACTACTAAAATAACAGCAACACCTATTACTATAACAAAATTAATAGTAAAAATAAAAATTGCCAAAACATTACTGGTAACAAATAATAATAGTACAGTATGGTTTTAATTTATGTCAAAGTTACTTTCACAGAAAATAGTGTATGGAATCAATAGATTGATTGAATCTAAGACATTTCTTGCACAAATTGACAATATGGAAATCAACTGACATAAAAATATAATACTTGCAACAGCTCCTCAACCTTTAACTTGCACTGCAAAACATACTATATTTTGTTTGGAATAGAGCCATCAAAAAAAAAAAAAACTATTTCAGGATGTTTAGTCCATCTTTAGACTACAACCAATGAACACTACACTACTCTAGGATTGACAGACCAATTATTCGACAAGACCATTTCATGTTCCTTGTTATTCAAGGTTTCAAAACTTGAGTCAAGTTTTTGTAGCAGTTCAGGACTGGTTATTATATCATGTAGAAATGTGTTTGCAACATACATTCATAACTCTGGATAGCCATAGACAATGTACTGAAAAGGTTTACTGCTAAATGAAGAACTCCAAGCTCTATATCCAGAATATATTTGGTGCATGTTTGTTGACTTTTTTGTCACTGCCTCATTAGGCGTGAAGTCCACTACAATCACTGTGCACATAGTATACCATGCCATGTGATTTGTGGCTCCCTCCATCCAAATACCCTGATTTCCCAATGGTTCTTCAAAGTTTATTGAAAAAAGAAGAAGGGGACGGGTGGTTTTGCTAACTCAGAAAAATAGGTTTGCACAGAAAATGATCATTAGATTCCTTAATTCACTCAAATGAAATATAAATTTTGTTTGTGAAAACATCACTGTCATCCTAAAAAAAATCCCTGATACTGCTGCTACTAATAAAAATGCAGATACAAATAATAATAAATGAATGAATGGAAATATATTTGAATCCGGGGCAGGTATTTATGAAAGGCCATAGACAGCAAGATTTGTCGAAGGTGGAAAAGTCTCTACCTCCGTAATTTTCTCCTCATAAAAACATCTTAAAATCTCAAAGCTTAAAACAGGTCTGCAGGTGTCCCATGTGTGTAAGGGCGGTCTTTAAACTGTCCTTTTGAGATAAATGCGAATAATATCACTTGTGGTGGATAATAACGACCAAGACTGAAAATACATCACAGTGCAGTTACATTGATCTTTACCTTTATTGCTAAAAGTTAAATAAACCATTTCCCCCACTCCTGTTACAATGTTAATTTAGTTGAGTACAAAAGGCCTTGTTCACCTACTCATCTGATGCAATAACAGCAGACATGGGAGGTGCCATGTTTAAGTATCTCATAAATTTAACATACAATATGTGTCATTTTAGAAGTCAGATTCACTGCATCGTCAATCTTATAATATCATAAATAATTATTCTAACTGGGTGTATCAAGATGTAAATTCTAATTATAGTCAAGGGCATTATTGTTTAAAAGTGGCAGTAGGACCAGTCAGACAAAATTGCTAAGAACAATCCCATGCCAAGTCATATACAAATGGTTGGACAGTCCTTAATTGTGTCAAAGAAAACTCCAAAACCTTTCCCAAATACTGGCCTAGGTTTCTTTAAAAAAAACTATATAATTAAGAAAAATAAGATCAATTTTGATCAATGCTATGAATATACCATTGCAAAGCTGGCTAGCTTTTTCAACTCACAAATAGGCAGTATATAGCTGGGAAATTCAACTTTTG
This sequence comes from Penaeus japonicus, assembly GCA_017312705.2. Lineage (NCBI taxonomy): Eukaryota > Metazoa > Arthropoda > Malacostraca > Decapoda > Penaeidae > Penaeus > Penaeus japonicus. Next base: position 14,987 of record BOPN01010805.1, read on the forward strand.
GTAGAGAGGAACTAAATGTTTACAATAAATTTGAAGGGAAATGCTTCCTCAAAAAAACAAAAATAATTTGTACCATTCATAAAAGTGTACCCCATTTTAACATGAGTGAAACTTGATTATTTTAACAGGAAAGGCACTTAAAAAGATTATAAAGCCGTGGTAGGTCTACTTCCTAAAAACTTTGTTTTTGTAAAAATAAGTTTCTGAAACTTTTCTTTCGGGTCTAACAAGGCAAATTCTGAGGCACTTCAGATATTCTTTAGCGTGTCTATCAGAGAACATTACGAGAGCCAAAAATATTTAGTTGCAATTGCAAAGGTAATTTGGCTGGTCGAGTGCGTGCCCGATGCACCCGTGACAGTTCCTTTAAAAGACGTTGACAACACAGGGCTGGCCACCCTGGCCGACTAACACCAATCCACAATTGTTCTCTGCAGCCTCCACCTCCGCCGCCGCGCCGCCTTTATGCTCACACACTCACGTCTGCTTACCTTAAACAACATAACATTCTTCTGAAAGACCTGTGGGCTCATTCAAAGCACTATCTACGATTAATTTCCCCGTCGAAAATGTAAATATGTCTGCCACCGAACCGAAGCAAAGACTTTAGAGCCAAACAATGACCACCACAAAGATGGCAGCACTGAGCAGGCACATCGCGCGCGCGGCAACTTCAAATGGGATCGTTGCGTTGGCATCATCATGCGATTCTGCATTGTCTGGCACTTTGTTTGCCATTACCCAAACACATGTGATGTCATGCATACAGAATGTATATTTACATTTTATATATGTGAGCACCCCATCTGTCTCTCATTTCTGTAACATTTCTCTCTCTCTCTCTCTCTCTCTCTCTCTCTCTCTCTCTCTCTCTCTCTCTCTCTCTCTCTCTCTCTCTCTCTCTCTCTCTCTCTCTTTCTCTCTTTCTCTCT
>BOPN01010806.1:5000-7500 GCA_017312705.2 Penaeus japonicus
GACCAGTGGTGGCAGAATCCTCCATGCATCCTTAAGGCTTGCAATAATTTGAGAAAGTACTCCATGATGCATATTTATTGAGTGATTCTAGATCTGTTTACATAATGCCCTCTGTTGCAACACTTAGTTGTAATAAACTAAACGATATATTGCACAGCCCAAACGTAAATAGGGAAGGGCCAACACGGGCTGAGAGATAAATGAAAGAAAAAATGGATAATGTAAGTAAACACATTAGCAGAATCATGGCCCGTGAATGGTAATAAAAACAAAACTGCAATGCTTCTGCTATTGCATTGATGTTTTAAATAAGAAGGGGGAATAGATGGAAAGCAATAAAGGGGTAGGGAAAGAGAGGGAAGAAAGAGCCAGAGGCAAGCAGGGGCTGATAGATCGAGTGAAAACAAAATAACAAATATCGGGCTATAGAAAGAGAGAGAGAGAAAGAGAGAGAGAAAGAAAGAGAGAGAAAAAAAAACACGTCATGCAATAAACCATCACACAACATAAACACAAGCTCGTATACACGCATCATCATATTTCCACCAGTTTGTGTCCATGTGTGCACACAAACTTGCCATCTGTCTGCATACTGAACGTGCAGTTTACTACCGAGCACCGGCCAATGTTTATCTTCCTCCATGGCTTCGCTGAGTTTCGATATTTATTCATAGAACAGCTGGAGCTGGAGCTTGAGCTGAGACCACCATTGCTCTTTGTCTTGACCGAGGGCCTTCGTCAGAGACAGCCTCGTGGATGGAGAGGCGTGTCTTTTTTCTCTCTCTCAATTTTTTTTTTTTTTTTTTTTCTCTCTTTTTTTTTTGTTGTTCTTCTCTTCTTTCTCATTATATGTGTTCTTTGATTTTTTTTCTTTATTTCGTTCTTATTTCTCATTATGTCTTTTTTTAATATTTTCTTTTATTTTGTTCTTCTCTTCTTTCTCATTATATGTCTTCTTTGAATCTTTTCTTTATTTCGTTCTTCTCTTCTTTCTCATTATATGTCTCTTTTGAATATTTTCTTTATTTCGTTCTTCTTTCTCATTAAATGTCTTCTTTGAATCTTTTATCTTATTTCTTTTTCTTTCTCATAATAGGTCTTCTTTGAATGTTTTCTTTATTTCGTTCTTCTTTCTCATTATATGCTTTTTTTTATTCTTTTCTTTATTTCGTTCTTCTCTTCTTTCTCATTTTATGTCTTCTTTGAATCTTTTCTTTATTTCGTTCTTCTCTTCTTTCTCATTATATATCGTCTTTGAATCTTCTTTGATTCCTATTCGTTTTCTATCTCTTCCTTCAACCCCCCTCCCCCCTCCCCCCTCGTAGATAGAGATAGAGATAGAGTTAAGTAGATAAAGAGAAATACAGGGAGATGTATCGTATATACATAGATGGATAGGCAAAAAATGTGGAAAGAGATAAAGTGAGAGAAAGAGATAGAAGAGGAATTAACTAAGAGGAAACTAAGAGGAAATACATACACAGAACAATAGTGTTTTTTTTTTCTCTCTTTTTTTTTTTTTTTTTTTTGCATAAGAGGAATTAAGTTAAGACCTAAAGTAAGGGATTTAATGGATTACTGGCTTGCTTTCTATTATAGATTAAATCTTATTTTATTTTCTATTGAATGTGCCGGGAATATCCATTGACTATGAAAAATATGAAGGAGAATGGATGGAATGAGAGGGAGAGAGAGAAAAAAAAAGAATAGAAGAGAGATTTGCAATCGCTGATGATAATTACAAATTCATAGTGAGAGGAAGAGAGAGGAAGATACACACACACACACACACACACACACACACACACACACACACACACACACACACACATATATATATATATATATATATATATATATATATATATATATATATATATATATATATATACATATTTATATATATATATACGTATATGTATATATATATATATATATATATATATATATATATATATATGTATGTATGTATGTATATGTATAAAGAGAGAGAGAGACAGAGAGATAAAGGGAGAGAAAGAGAGAGAGAGAGTAATAGAGAGAAAGAGAGAGAGAGAGAGAGAGAGAGAGAGAAAGTTTTTTTTTCGTTAGATATTGGAACCATCCTTATGCAAGCGGTAATCAAACAAATTATTAATGAAAAGAAAAAGAAAAAATAGAAACAGATTGAGAAACAAAAAGATGAAAATCAAAAAGAATTAATAACTGGCAAACCAACTGAACATCGATGAAGCAAAAAACCGCCAAAAAAACAAAACAAAAGACGATCCGAGAAGGGAATCGAATCGCCTAACCACACCGATTCCGTTACTTATGAATCTACCAACCGCCGCGTGAGTGACGGATTCCTCAACACTGATAAGCGACCTTATTAATCTTCCACTTCCTCCTATTAAATTGATTTAATTGCATGTCGGAGTGCAATTAGCTCTTAAACTTTGATTCATTATTTGTGATAATGAGAGGTGACGCGTGTGAGGTGAATAGGATGAGTGTGAAT
>BOPN01010806.1:17500-20166 GCA_017312705.2 Penaeus japonicus
TTGCAAAAATAATTAGTATACAATACATCTGTTTGATACGATTTGACACCTGACAATTTAGATTTTTTTTTTTTTTTTTTTTTGTTTTTTTTTTTTTTTTTTTTTTTTTTTTTTTTTTTTTTTTTTTTTTTTTTTTTTTTTTTTTTTTTGACAGATCTCATGCCTTTATTCATCTGTTTATTCATTCACTCATGAACCTTAACAGATCCTTCTGATCAGTCTCTTGTCCCTCTCTCTCTCTCTTTCTCTCTCTCTCCTTTATATATATATATATATATATATATATATATATATATATATATATATATATATATATATATATATATATATATATATATATATATATATATATATATATATATATATATATATATATAATATATATATATATCTTTACATCATAATTATTCCGAGGCAATAATGCATTATTGATTTACAGAATATACATTACTATCATCTCAATTTCCATCATTTATCACCTAGTTATCCGTTCTCCCTATCTCCTTCAAATCATCAATCTTATCCATTCTCTACTAATTCCTCCCTCGTCATTAACCATCAAATCTCTTACAGTATTGCAATATCAGTTGCAACTGATGTCATTACAATCATCATGAGCTTTCGATGCAATGTGGCAGAATAATCCTATAAGCGATATATATTAATGATATTCATTTGTATTTATTTATATTTATATTTATTTATACGATATTTATTTATATTTATATTTATTTATACGATATTTATTTATATTTGTATTTATTTATACGATATTTATTTATATTTATATTTATTTATACGATATTTATTTATATTTATATTTATTTATACGATATTTATTTATATTTATATTTATTTATACGATATTTATTTATATTTATATTTATTTATACGATATTTATTTATATGCAGTTCCTCGAAGGCATAAAGGCCCGAAAGGCTAAGAAGAAAGTGATAAACGAAGGGAATGGGAGAGACGTTGAAGAAGGATAGCGAGATAGAAAGAAAATTGTAATTTGATCGATGAAGAGGGAACAGAGAGACGAAGAAGAAGAGGGAGAAATGTACGATAAAAATAAGATTTGCAGTGAGTAAATAAGAGAATATAATCTATATAGTTATAGAATATCTGAAGTATAGTTATTGATATAGTTATTTATAGTTATTTATCATTATTCAAAGAATGGTTTAAGGATCATGGCAGCATAATCCTTGGATATATTTGACATTATACATTTCAATGAATAAAAAAGTAATGTGGATCAAGAGAGTAAAGACGAAAGTAAATGATATGAAGAATTTGTGGAAGACATTTTATAGAAATGAAATAATAACAAAATAAAAAAGACCAACAAAAAGAGAGACAGGTAAAGTAACACTTCTAAATATACAAAGAAAATGTAAAAAAAATAAAAAAAAAAAATAAAAAAGTAAAAAAAAAAAAAATAAATAAATATAACATTGAAAACGATCATAATACCAATAATTTAATTCAAAGTACTAATCATTCAGAGACAGTTATGATGATATTGATAAAGATGATGGTTATAATGCAGTGAAATAAAGGTGTGGATAAAGATAACAATATTACTAATAATGCCGCCACTACCATTATTAGTATCAGTAAAACTAGAAAGCACTTGCAGAGCCCGAACCCTTGGCGGTTTTGATGTAATTTTTTTGGCTTTATTTAATAAATTTGCAAATCCTAATTACTCTCCTCCTAAAATGTTGCATAGTCTATACGCGCCACTCTTACTCTACCTCAATATCCATAACTTACTTTCAATATTTATAAGATATTGAATAATCAACTTTACTCCCTATTCAAGATCTACTTTTCTCCACCTTAATCTTCTTCGACCATCCATTCTTTTTACTACAAATCTACTCGCAATACAACCCAATATTTACTAAGAAAATCTAATCAACCAGTCCCTAAAGCCATGGTCAACCCACCCACAAATTACCGTTACAATTCATCCATTATTTTTCTCGTAATCCTGTTGACAGACCAAGAACCGAACCAACAAAGGTGAACAATTCAAAAAGTAAAATAGATAAATAAATAAATGAATAAATAAATAAATAATAAAAGAAAAAAGAAAAAAAAGAAAATAAAAAAGAAAAAAATATATATATACATAAAAAATAATTAACGAAGTAATGAAGAAATGAGACCAAAATAAATGAGCAAACAACAAAATAAAAGAGAGAAATAAGGACGAATCACATGCTCTGGCCGTGCTCCCGTGCGATCTTGGGGCCTCAGGAAAAGCTCCCTAAAATTGCAGGGATTTGCCGTCTTAACCAAATGAAGTACCTCGCTTGCATGGATTTTCTTTTGGATGCCTGTCTGTCTATCCACTTGCCTATATATCGGGTTCCATGTTATGTGTCTGGGATTCTTTGTATGTTTAGTGTACCCGCTTATCTATCTTCCTTTTTTTGTTCTGGGGAGAGGCAGGTAGATATATTGAAAGATAAAGAGAGTGACAGAGAGAGAGAGAGAGGGAGAGGGAGAGAGAGAGAGAGAGAAGGGAGACAGCGAGAGACAGAGGAAGAATACCTGCATACATACATATCTATACATTATATGTATATGTATTTTAACATATTTATATATATATATATATATATATATATATATATATATATATATATAT
>BOPN01010808.1:10000-15000 GCA_017312705.2 Penaeus japonicus
TCCAAACATTATGGTACAGGAAGTAAAAAGGGCACTAAAAGGCGTGTAAAGAGGAAAAAACACCAGGAGAAGGTGGCATTAGTGTAGATCTTATTCAAGATGCAGGAGGGATTGGGGCTGTAGAACTGGCTAATCTTTTTAACAAAATGTCTAAGCGACTGCAAAACTCCAAAATCCTGGAAAAAGCAATAATAATCTCAATACACAAAAGCGGGACACAAAAGACTGAAAGAATTATCGACCTACAAGCATCCTTTAATTAAACTATGATTAATAACCGATACATTAGATTCAAAACAACCCTGGGAACAGGCACACTTCCGTGGCAGATTCTCAACTAGAGATCAAATTAACACACTAACCCAAATAAAAAAAGAAAACAAATATAGGAAACCTCTGCGTGTAGCATTCATAGATTATGAAAAGGCATTCGACTCGGTACAGATAGCGGCAATACTAAATGCAATTTGTAAACAAGGACTAGAGGAAATATATTGTAGATTATTAGAGGATATATATAGAGCTGGTACAGCGACCATCAAAATCCACGCAGAAACCAATAAAATACCAATAAAAAAGGGTGTTAGGCAGGGCGACACCATCTCACCAAAGGTGAAGTATTCAAAAAATTAGATTGGAAGGAGAAAGAGATTAAAATAGGGGATGCACGCTTAAACAATCAAAGATTTGCAGATGACATTATTCTTTTAGGTAAGTCAGCAAATTTATAAAAAATTACCAAACGATTTGAATAAGGAAAGTCTGAAGATTGACCTAAAAATGAACATGAAAAAGATTAAAGTCATGTTCAACAGTTGAACCTCAGTTGAGCAAATGCAAGTACATGGCGAGGAACTAGAAGAAGTAAATGCTATGTATACCTAGGGCAACTCATCCAGGCGAATACATCCTGCGAAGCCAAGATAAAACAATGAAGGCTAGGTTGGAGTGCCTTCGGTACACAAAGTAATATATTACAAGGTCGTCTACCATATGTCTAAAGAGGAAGGTTTTTGACCAATGTCATAACATATGGGTCAGAAACTTGGACTACGGTCAAAGTACTTGAGAGGAAAGAGCATTAAAAAGAAAAAGTATCAGTGGGCAGTACATACATATTGGAGACAGAACTACAGGTAGACAATGAAAACAACATAATGGGAAACATACGACACAAAGAGACCAAGGGCAAGACCAATGATGAGATAGCGTGATGAAATAGCGAATTTCACAGTAAACTGGAATCAGAGGACACAAGACTGGAATGACTGGAAAAGATTGAGAGAGTCATACGTCCTGCAGTGGAATGATACATGCTGATGATATATATATATATATATATATATATATATATATATATATATATATATATATATGTGTGTGTGTGTGTGTGTGTGTGTGTTTGTGTGTGTGTGTGTGTATGTGTAGATATATCTTTACATATATATATACATATATAGATAGAAATATAGATATATGAATAGATATATGTATAGATATATATGTATACATACACACACACACATGTATGTATGTAAATATATATATATATATATATATATATATATATATAGATATACATATATATGTAATATATATGTATATATTCACACATATAGGTATATATATTTACACACACACACACACACATATATATATATATATATATATATATATATATATATATGTACGAATATTAATCATCCTTACGAGATGGTGAAAAAAAAATATATATATACATATGTACATATGTATATATACATACATATATATATATATATATATATATATATATATATATATATATATATATATATATATATGAAAACAACATAATGGGAAACACACGACAAAGAGACCAAGGGCAAGACTAATGACGAGATAGCGGGATTAAATAGTGAATTTTGCAGAAGTAAACTGGAATCAGAGGACACAAGACCTGATTTGGGACTTGAATTTGTGATTCCATTGCTGCCGAGCGCCCACGGGAATTGTCCGTGAAAATTCGCTATCATTACTCTGCTAAGAGCACATTGGTAACTTCCATGACATCTCATAAGGCATCTGGTTGGACAATTCTTTTAGCGGGTCGAGTAGCCGATCGGTCTCACCACTGTACCTGTCAATCTTTTGGCGCGGGTTCGAATCCTGGTCAGGGAGGTAAAATTTGTATATGTATATTAAAATGCGTTACTGCAATCTACCATCTTTCTCACATATATATATAACCTCGGTAACCTGATTTGGGACTTGAATTTGTGATTCCTTTGCTGCCGAGTGCCCGCGGAATTGTCCGTTAAAATTCGCTATCACTACTCTGCTAAGAGCACATAGGTAACTTCCATGACGTCTCTTAGGGCGTCTGGTTGGACAATTCTTTTTGCGGGTCGAGTAGCCGATCGGTCTCACCACTGTACCTGTCAATCGTACGACGCGGGTTGTAGTCCCGGTCAGGGAGGTAAAATTTGTATATATACATATATATGTATATATATATATATATATATATATATATACATACATATATATATACATATACAAGTACACCTATATATATATATATATATATATATATATATATATATATATATATATATATATATACATATATATACATATACAAGTACACGTATATATTTATATATGTATATATATATATATATATATATATATATATATATATATACATATATGTGTATATATACATATATATGTATATATATGTACAGTATATATATATATATATGTATATATATATATATATATATATATATATATATATATGTACATTTATTCATATATAATATACATACATATACAAATTCATACGAGTCGGTGAAAAGCCGTTCGTTCGTGACCACAGAGGATACGTAAAAAAAAGGTCAAGAAAAGAAGGAGAGAAGTAGAAGAAAAAGAAATGGATGGATCTGAAGTGCTGTTGGATCGAGACTTTTCTTCTCTATTTATCTGCCTGTTAAAGTCTTCGTCACAACTATTATTTGGTGCAGTCCTTTCTTTAATTTTGTTTTTCTCACCTTCTTTTTCTTCATGGTTGGTTTCTCTTTTCCTCTCTCTATCTATTTATCTGTTCTTCTCTCTCTCTATTTATCACTCTCTTTCTCTCTTCCTCTTCCCTTTTTTTTCCTTTTAGTTGACCTTCCAGTTTTTCTTTCTTCATCTCGTTCTCTTGATTTTTCTTCCTTTTTCTTTTACCTTTCCTTTTATATCGTCATAAGAAAATGTACAGCAATTCTGCGTATTTCGGAAATGTAAAATATACTTTAGCCCCAGTATAACGTTGCCATTTTCGTATGTTTTCAAAACATGATTTACATTATTTGTCCTCGAGTCAATTATAGATACGATATCACTTTGTTAACATTAGCATTTAAATGATCCGTGTATTTCACGTGAGATGGAAATTGAAATGATTATCACAGCTGATTGAGAAAAGAGTTAGATATTGTAACAAAATACAAGTAATTAATTATGGTGATGATAATAATTTTGATCATGGCAATGATGATGAGGATAAAAACAATGGTAGTATTGATAATGATGATAATGATAGTAATCTTTTTCATCATCATCATAATGATAGTAATAATAATTATCAATATCTTAATAATGATAGCATTAAGACTGTTAATATCAATGATGATAACTAGCATAATGGTAATAGAGAGGATAATAATATCAATTGAGTGAACACTAACAATGATTATAGGGATAATACGGATGTAAATGATAATAATAATGACAATATGAATGTTGATAACAAAAGGGATGATGATGATAGCAACTATGATAATAATGATACCAAAAAGCAATGATGCTGACATTGATAATGGTATGATAAGGGTGCTATTAGAAGTAACCATAACGATAAAGATAATGATAATGGTAATATTACCGGAAATCTTTTATTGCATTAATAATAATGATAGCAGTGATGATAATGAGGATAACCATGATAATAATCACTATGATAATGACGACAATGAAATTATCATTATTATTGTTGTTATTATCATCATAATCATTATTATCTACATTATTATTACCATTACTATCATCATTGTCAATATCATATTATCTTATTATCAATGCATTATTATTATGATCATTGTGATACTTATCATAACCATTGTTGGTATTCTTGATGTAGTTATCATATCCATCTTATTATTACTGTTAATACTATTTGCAGTTACTATTATCCTTATAATTATTGTTCTTATCATTATAACTATTATCATTATCATCATTATTATCATCATTGTTGTTATTATCATTATCATCAATCTGTTATCATTTTACCATCATTATCTTTATCATCATTATTTTTACTATTTTATTAAAATTATTATCATTATCACCATCATTGCTGGTGTCATTACCATTACTATTATTACTGTAAGATTAATTATGATAATCTTTTTGACAGAATAATTACGCATTACCCTGAATAATAAGTGTGGAAATATTAACAATAATAATAGTAACAATACTACATCCATTACTACTACTGCCGCTACTGCTACTACTACTAGTAGTATTAGTAGTAATAATAACAATAATGATTATAAATCAACAATGATTATGCTTAGTCGGTGATTCTTCAAAACTTTTTTTTCTTAAGGTCCCGTTTAATTGTTTTTGCCCTAATGAGTGTGGGCACAAAGCTAATCAAGTTAATTCAATGGATGGATGCAAATGGAGATGCTTCTCGATTTATATATATATATATATATATATATATATATATATATATATATACATACATATATATATATATATATATATATATATATATATATATATATATATATGTATACATATATATATATATATATATATATATATACATACACATATATATATATACACACACAATAGTGTGAAGTCCATCCGAAAAGCATGTAATTCAGACTGACGAGCCATGCTTCAGCCACAAGCTGGCCACATTCCCGGATACAAGTGTCTGGGATGATTAACAC
>BOPN01010809.1:7500-10000 GCA_017312705.2 Penaeus japonicus
GTGCAGTTGTTGGTTGCACTCCAGGTGGAGTTGTTGGTTGTATTCCAGGTGCAGTTGTTGGTTGTATTCCAGGTGCAGTTGTTGGTTGTATTCCAGGTGCAGTTGTTGGTTGTATTCCAGGTGCAGTTGTTGGTTGAATTCCAGGTGCAGTTGTTGGTTGTATTCCAGGTGCAGTTGTTGGTTGCACTCCAGGTGGAGTTGTTGGTTGTATTCCAGGTGCAGTTGTTGGTTGTATTCCAGGTGCAGTTGTTGGTTGTATTCCAGGTGCAGTTGTTGGTTGTATTCCAGGTGCAGTTGTTGGTTGTATTCCAGGTGCAGCTGTTGGTTGTATTCCAGGTGCAGCTGTTGTTTGTATTCCAGGTGCAGCTGTTGTTTGTATTCCAGGTGCAGCTGTTGTTTGTATTCCAGGTGCAGCTGTTGTTTGTATTCCAGGTGCAGCTGTTGTTTGTATTCCAGGTGCAGCTGTTGTTTGTATTCCAGGTGCAGCTGTTGGTTGTATTCCAGGTGCAGCTGTTGTTTGTATTCCAGGTGCAGCTGTTGTTTGTATTCCAGGTGCAGCTGTTGTTTGTATTCCAGGTGCAGCTGTTGGTTGCATTCCAGATGAAGTTGTTGGTTGCATTCCAGGTGCAGCTGTTGTTTGTATTCCAGGTGCAGCTGTTGTTTGTATTCCAGGTGCAGCTGTTGGTTGCATTCCAGATGAAGTTGTTGGTTGCATTCCAGGTGCAGCTGTTGGTTGTATTCCAGGTGCAGCTGTTGTTTGTATTCCAGGTGCAGTTGTTGGTTGAATTCCAGTTGTAGTTGGCGGTTGCGTTCCTATTGGCAATTAAACAAAGAAAATCAATAACTTCAAACCAAGGTCATAGTACCACGGACCCATCCTAAAATAAATTATATAATGCAGCTCAATATCAACTTGTATTTCTAATGCGTATTATATATAATCCAGAACATCAATCCTATCAGGAATCATATTTGGAATACATCTATACTTGCAAAATAATTGCACAAAAACAGCATGTTGGGTAAGAGTTACCTAAGACGGGAAAATTTCAATCACTATTATTTACATTCTCATCCTAAACTAAACGGATTCCTTTAATTTTCTTTTTGGGACAATTATTGTCATCATTTTTGTTGCGATAATTGTTATCTTGGTTTTCAATTTATTATCATTTTTATCTTCATTGTTTTCAATATCATTAATAACATTTTTGTTAGGGTCATTACTACTATTATCATAATTTATGTTATTATTATTTCCATCATCCTTAAGAGGATTACAATAGTAAGGATGATGATGATTATCGTGATTGTCATTATTTTCCTAATTATCATCATTATCATCAGTAGCAAAACTATCAATATCATAAATTAGTATTCTCATCACTATCATTATTATCATTATTATTATTAACCTTATTATCATCGTTTACCTTATCATAATCATTATTGCTGCCATTATCGCTAACATTATCATTAACATCATTATTCATGTCATCTTCACTATTATTCATATCAATGCATTTTGTGTTAGGTTGTTCCTATACCAGTAAGGTTAAAATTATCATCAGGTGTTAACTGTTATCATTAGTATGATCATTATCAATTTCATTATTGTGATATCATTATCATCACTATTGCAGATATTCCTAATCATCATAATTATAATTTTGATCATCATCGTTAATATTGTCACAGCTAATATCGTGAAGAAAGAAACATTTCAGTGTGGCAAATTGATCCTTTACTTTATATCATGTACAGGCGATACCTGTATAGATTATACTTTCCATCAATAATATCTTGTTAATGCTGTGGATAGTATCTTTAGCCTCACTAATCCTTATAAGCAAATTCTCATTCCAGATAATTATATCTCGTCAGTATGAATAAATAATCATCATCATTGTTAGTGGCATTACTGGTACTCGTATCATTAATAAAATTACGGTATACAGTAAATATCAATAAACTAAATAGTGCTTTACAGTACTGTGTATATGCGCATGCTAATCTGTTTACGTACATGTGCATGTGAATATATAAATGTTTGCGTGTCTGTGCTATACGAAATTTATTTTTACTTACCAAGACAACAGACTTTGGGTTCTTTGCAAGGTTTCTTCACCGTGACGATTTTCCCGTTGCATTCACTCTCTTCCTTGCAATTCCCTCCTCTGTCACGACAGGTGCGGCTTAAGCAGCATACCTTACCGTTCTTGCACTTCTTACTGGGGTTCAGTACTTCACTTTTACATTTGGCTTCCTTTATACACTTTCCGTCTAATGCTTTACAATTTTTTACTTTTTCGCAGCACACCTTACCATCTTTACATGGTATGGATGGAGTAAGTGTTTTTCCGGCGCATTTGGATTCCACTCGACAGGTCCCTTCTAACTTTTTGCAGGTTGTTCCTTTTTCGCAGCAGACCTTATCATCCTTACATGGTATGGAAGGAGTAAGTATGTTTCCGGCGCATTTGGATTCCAATCGACAGGT
>BOPN01010810.1:5000-10000 GCA_017312705.2 Penaeus japonicus
AGCTTTATCATTGGAATTATTAATAGTAGTATTATCATTACCATCGTTACCATCATTATCATTGTTATTGTTGTTACTATCCGTATTAATAGCAGAATTACGATTACTTTTATTATCATCATCATTATTGTTGATACCAATGTCATTATCCTTATTATCATCAATATTACTACTATCAATGATACTACTTTTATGACTGTTATTACTACCATTATTATTATAATTATTTTCATTATCATCATAAATACCTTTGTCATGATCATTAATATTACTATTATCATTATCATTTTGGTATCATTGTTATTTCTATTATCATTATTAATATCATTGCTATTATCACCATAGTTATTACCATAATTACGTTTAGCATTATTATCATCATGATTATTCTTATCAATTTATCGCTAATAGTTATTACTTTCATTATTATCCCTATTGTCATAACGATTATCATTATCATTATTATTGTTACTGATACTGTCATTATCATTATTATCACGATTGGCATTACTACAATCATCCTTATAGCTACAATAAATAGCACCATTACCGTTATCAATATTGTTATCAGCATCTTTAATATCAATGTTCTAATCATTATCATTGATATCTATGTTCTTATCATTATCATTAAGATCATCATGATTATTATTTCTTACTATTGTAATTATCATCATTACTAACATTATTTTTGTAAATATTATCATTGTTATTACAATTATTTAGATCAACTATTATTAACATGATTATAACTATTATCATTATCCTTATATTATCATCATCATCATTATCTTTGTAATCATCAGTATCATTATTGATATCATTACTATCATTATCATTATTATAGGTGTCATTATTGCTATTGTTACCATTATCAATATTGTTATCATTATTACTATTGTTTCCATTATCAATATTGTTATCATTAATATTGTTATCATTATCATTATTTTATTACCTAATTATTATTACAATTAGGAGTAGCAGTAGCAGTAGCATTATTACTATTATCATTATCATTCTCATCGTTATTGTTATGATCATAATCATAATCAGTTTCGTCTTTATCATTTTTATTGTTATAATGATACTGAAGGATATTCATTATTCTTTTCGTTATCAATCCAGTGCCGACGGGCCGGCGAGAGCTGGCAATCCCCCCCCCCCCCCCTACTCCCGTGACGCCGGATACTGTGACGCGACACACACAGCCTCCTGGACGGAATATGAGCCTGATTTACCGTGTTGTTTGATTGCGTGTTTTTTTTTTTCTTTCTTTCTTCTTCTTCTTCTAAGTAATGCGTCATTTGAGTGAAAGATGATATTGAGTTGATTTTGTAAGGTGCAATACAAGCTTTATCGATGTTATAATGCTTCTGACTCTGAGTCCAGAGTTCATACTCTTTACTTATGTATAATTTTGTACTGTGTGGAATATCATTACCACAGTATCATGTGCTAAATTTAGTCAGACATATACGTAAAATATGTGAAAGCTTTTTATTCGACAAATATAACTACTACCCATGTTGTAAGCTCATAATCTTTCTGTAGCATACTCTTTTACTCAAAAACATCGTTGCCATGGTATCAGGAGGGGAAATGACATATATATGTGCAAGAAAAATAATTTATTCATGTAAAAAAAAAAGAATGAACACAAAACATAAACATAATAAAAATAAAACATACATATATGAAAAAAGATGAACATAAGAAAAAAAAACAATATATATACAGGATATATATATATATATATATATATATATATATATATATATATATATATATATATATATATATATAATATATATACATATATATATACATATATATATATATATATATATATATATATATATATATATATATATATATGTGTGTGTGTGTGTGTGTGTGTGTGTGTGTGTGTGTGTGTGTGTGTGTGTACAGGAAAAACAAATTTTGTAAAAAAAAAAAAAAGAATGAATATAAAACATAAATATAATAAAAATATACATACATATATGTTTATAAATAGATGAATATAATAAAAAAAACATAGGAAAAGAAGGGAAGGGGTTGCGTGAGAGAGAAAGTCAGGCTGCAGAGTGCCAGGCCTCAAAGCAACCAAAGGTGCACAGACCGACAAGACAATCTGAACACCTGCTGCGGGTCGCCTTCCGAAACCCCCTGGCAGAGCACCAGCGGCAGCGAAGACGCTTGCCGTTTGGGACGGACTCAATAGAGTGCCCTCGCAGCTGAAGTCGGGATCGGATCTCACGTAGAGGTCACTCGGTGAGGTCACGGGGCATCCACTTACGTCTTACCCTCACCGCATTCGTCCGTCGAACTGATGCTGAAAAGAGATGGGGAAGTGTACGAATTGTCTACAAAGTGTACCCTTTCTCCATGCTACCACTTAATGCCAGTAAATGCAGTTCTGCCTTCGTCGAGGCCGGCACACCGCTCTTATCCTGGACGCTACTCTCCCCGTCAGAGGAAGCGTCGGGGGACGTCAGTCTTCGCAAGGCAGAGGAGGCAGATTTGCAGCGTAACCCGGATGTTGGTGGCTGGGACTCATCAACATCCGAAGAGGAGGAGGGCAGGAGGAGCGCTTGGCCTGAGGTCTTCCCCAATTCCCCGGCAGGTGACTGATAGCAACGTCATATCGAACAACGTGGAAGAAGTTGGCCAATCAGGTCAATGGAATGATGTTATATCCTGTGACGTTGGTCACACATGATTTTACGTAAATGGTGACGCGGAAATCAAGTGATTCATGTAAATCACGTGACACATATTGTGACGTTATCATGATGTCACATGCCGTGTTCTTGCCTTAAAACAGTCCCGCATATCACTCGCCATTCACTGGTACATTTTTAGAAATGTCACACACGTGTGACGCCCGGCATAAACGATTTAAGGGGACGTCACACTGGTGTGCCGCCCTGTTATTACGTACGTTTTGCCGTGTCACACATGTGTGACACCCGTCATCTTCAATATGAGTATTATCATTAACATCGTTGTTATTATCATTGGAATTTCTGTCATCATTATTACTATCATCATCATTAATACTTTCTGTTGTTACCATCACTATCATTATTACTACTGTCAACATTTTCATAATTTCATCATCACTATAATTATTGCTCTTAATATAATTTCCACTACTACCAGTGTCAGTGTCGTCATCCAACTAAGATTAATTATGAATAAAAGTATGACAAATTACGTTGGTAAAAACAAAACAGAAGCAAAAACCTTTGCATTTATTAAAACATTAAACGAAACATAAAAAAAACATCAATTAACAACTAAGAAATCAAACAAAACGTAATCCGAATTAAGAGCACAGTAAAACAGCTAAGACGGCCCAGCAATATAATTTCAAAGATTATATAAACACATTTACTTTAAGATAGTTATCACCTTTTGTGGCTCTCCTTTTTGGAAGCGGCTCGGTGGGCCTTGCAGGTCGAGAAGAAGGGACAATTCCAGAGGTTAGAGAAGCAGATATTGTTCTCCATGATGACCTAAAATTATTATCTTTTTTTTGGGTGTTGTTCCTTGGCAAAGCGATCGCGGGCAAAAACAAACATGGCGACTACTCTGAATACAATTTATTTTTAAGTTATTCATTTATACTTGATTTTGTGGTGAAAGGACAATCCTTCTTTAAAAAATCACAATATTTTAGAAAGAAAGAAAAAGAAAAAAAAAACTGAAACGTAGATTAAAGAAATAGAAATTAAATAAATGAAAGCCTGTAACCATGAATTAGAATTACAAAACAAATGTATAAAAAAATAAGAAAAACATGATGTAAAAGACATTCAAATGAAATACAAAAAATAAACAATTAAATCTTTAAAAAGTTACGTAACACACACACACACACACAAGAATCTAAAACAAGTGTGCAATGATTTACTCTCCTAGGAGAGGTTTGCTTCGGCAAGAGACGGTGCTGAAAATAACTGAAGGTGTGTGTGTGTGTGTGTGTGTGTGCATGCATGCGTGTGTGTGTGTGTGTGTGTGTGTGTGTGTGTGTGTGTGTGTGTGTGTGTGTGTGTGTGTGTGTGTGTGTGTGTGCGTATCCTTGTGTACACACACATATAGACACAAAATTTAGGAGACGGACTGCCGGTCTTCTTTCCAGACATTTGCAGATTGCCAATAATCTATTTCCTGATATTAGTTCCTTAATTGGCCCTGTGTGAGTTTATCACGTAACTGCAATCCATTCCCTAATTATGAAGATTTTAAACCTGTGAGTCTTAAAAAGAGTCCTCATAAACACAATTTTAAAATCTAACTTTGCAATTAAATCTTTTTTCTTTCTGATTTTTTTTATTTTTATTGTTCTTCTTTTTAACATTACTTTTTATTTTTTGTATTTATCATCGACCTCCTCCCCCTCTTTCCCTCTTACCCTTCCCCCATTCAGTCTCACTCCTCTTCCCTCTCCTATCCCTCTTCCCACGCACCTGATCCCCTCACCCCCTCCTATCGTCACTTCCCCCCCCCCCCCCCCGCTCCACTCTCCCCTCTCCTTTCTCCTAACCATCTCCCCCCAAACACCTCTATATCTCCCTCACTTTCCTCAAGCCCTCTATCTTCCTTCACTCATTCCCCTTTCCTCCTCTGTCTACTTTCTCCCTCTTTCCACCTTCCCCCCTCCCCCCCACCCCCGACACCACGTTCTACGCCCCCTCTACATAACTCCCTTCGTACGCCTTTCCCCTCTTCCACTTTCCCCTCCCTCCTCCCCCCTCCCCCCTCCACTTTCCCCTCCCTCCTCCCTCCTCCCCCTCCACTTTCCCCTCCCTCCTCCCCCCTCCCCCTCCACTCTCCCCTCCCTCCTCCCCCCCCCCTCCACTTAACCCTCCCTCCTCCCCCCTCCACTTTCCCTTCCCTCCTCCCTCCTTCCCCCTCCACTTTCCCTTCCCTCCTCCCTCCTTCCCCCTCCACTTTCCCTTCCCTCCTCCCTCCTTCCCCCTCCACTTTCC
>BOPN01010810.1:17500-20125 GCA_017312705.2 Penaeus japonicus
CTTAAGCACCTCCCTCTACAATTCTATTACAGTTCGGTAGTAACATTTCCCATAAACCTGATGACAAATCAGTCGATAAACATTAGCTGAAGCATTACTCCCTCCGCGGAGGTGATTCATGAATATATAAGCGGATATATGAATAAGGAAAAAAACATGTATAGGTGAAAACAAAAGTATCCCGAGGTGGTATCCCGTAATATCAATGTGCTTAAATTTTGATGCTAATATTATAATTATGTTCTACCTTTATGGTTAATTTCTAGTATAATGTAGCGTTTGGACATATAACTCCCTTTGATTGCAATAAAGTTTCAATTTCTCGGGTTAAGGAAGTGCTTTAAGTATACCACTCGTATAACACAAACGAATTAGTATTGGCAAAAATCAAAATTAAATATTATATATTGAGCGATGATGGACAAGTCAATGCTTGTTGCCATAGCAATTGTTCCCTTTTTTTTATTCCAGTTATTCCAGAAATAATAATAAATGTAATTAATCTCATCGATTCCGTCTCTATTTCGATGCCATGGGTTGCATATAAAGGGAAGGGCAAATCAGGGAAGAAACAAAGAGGGGAATTCTATTGTATCGTCGTTTCGCACTTGTTTCAACTTGTTTTCTTGTCCTTGTTTTCCTTGTGATTCAGAATTCATCTATAATTTTGCTCATCTGATTTTCATCTGTAATATTATCTGTCTAACGATTCGATAACTTCTCAACCCATTTCTCTATGTGTGTGTTTTTTTTTCTCTTTCTTTTTTTACTAACCTGTCTGTTTATCTCTATATATTTCTATTCGGGAATGTAATCTACTGTATTCATCCCACTTTCTAAGTCATTTTGTCTAAATGTGTTTATCTCCTTCCATCTTCCATTATTATTACTATTATTATTATTATCATTATCATTATTATGTATATATATAAATATATATATATATATATATATATATATATATATATATATATATATATATATATACATATATATATGTATATATATATATATATATATATATATATACATATATATATATATGTGTGTGTGTGTGTGTGTGTGTGTGTGTGTAATATATATATATATATATATATATATATATATATATATATATATATATATATATATATATATGTATGTATATATATATATATATATGCATGTGTGTTTGTTTGTGTTTGTATAGGTACACGTATATTTTTATGCATAGGCGGGGAAATATATATATATATATATATATATATATATATATATATATATATATATATATATATATGTGTGTGTGTGTGTGTGTGTGTGTGTGTGTGTGTGTGTGCGTATGTGTGTGTGTGTGTGTTTTGTGTTAATATTTGTGTATGTATATGTATATATGTATTCATGTAATTAAGTATATATGTATATAGAGAGATAGACAGATAGTAAGTATGTATGCCTGGAACTACTAGCATCAACTCCTACACCGAAATTAATACAGTCATGACCATCAATATCACAAAATCTTACTCTCGGTAATTCCCTTTAACGGCAAATTCCCTGCAGAAAGAGTCACTCAAGCAAGACTTTCAACCACATTCCTCAGGCCAAATCGAGCTTGGAGGGGGTAAGGGGGGGATTGTGGGAAAGGGAGCGGGGGGGGGGGAGAAGTCCTAGAGGAGAAGGCGGTGGGGTAGGCAGGAGAGGGTCAGGGGTAGGGAGGAGGGGGTGAGTGGGAGGAGGGGGGTAAGTGGTGGGGAAGAGAAGAGAGAGAGGAAGGGTAATGTGGCGGAGAGGGGAGAGGGAAGAGGGAAAGAGGGGGAGGAGTGGTGAGAAAGGGGGGGGGGGTGGAAGGACTGGGAGAGGGGATAGGGAGGGAAAGGAGAGAGGAAGGACGGGGTAGATGTGCTGGAAAGAAGAAGGGAAGGGAAGAAGGAGTTGCGAGGGGAGGGAATAGGGGAAGGGAGGAGGAGGAAGATGTGGCTGTGTGACCTCGGCCAGGGAAAGATGCCGGGTCATAAAAGGTTAATGGAGTAAGGAGATTAGGTCATGAATATGCGAAAGGCCAAAAGATTTCGGGGTCAACGTGCAAGGCTTCTTGCTCACCCACCTGTTCGTCAGGTGAGTTTTCACCTTGTGCTTTCACCTTCTAGGAGGAAGCGGGACTTGTGGGGGAAAGAAAATGTTTCGTTATACATTGAATAGGTGAATTCGAGTCTGTATATGTAAATACGTGTTTGTTGGGGCTTGCTGTGTGTGTGTGAATGTGTGTGCGTTTGTGTGTCTGTCCGTGTTGCGGTGTGTTTCAACACGACCACGCTTCTTTTATCCCATTCCGAGCGTTATCTTTGACATAAGCAATCCTGTCAAAGGAAATTTACATAACAGTCCCAATTTTAGATTCCTTTCACGCTGCGTTCGCATTCGGTGTGCTTTGCAAGGCTTCGTACTGTATTCTTTGACGGAAGTTGTTTTCTTCTTATTTGTTGTCGCTTTATTGATCCGGAAGTACAGAGCCTTAAAAGTGGAGGGCTTTGATGTAACCACAAAGAATATACATATATATATATATATATATATATATATATATATATATATATATATATATATATGTGTGTGTGTGTGTGTGTGTGTGTGTGTGTGTGTGTG